>RPOG01000820.1:163157-229131 GCA_008086565.1 Thalassoma bifasciatum
AAAAAAAAGCCTGAGTAAAAACAAGAGCACTACTTTTCTTTTTACAAATAATAGACCATATGATTTTGTTCAAGACTAAAGACAAGTGAATAACCATAATGATTTAAGGATAAAAACAACCTGAAAAGAAAAATAGGACATTATTACAGAAAACAACAAACAAATACAACACATCAGAACATTTTTCAAGGAAAGCACCTGAAAAGGGGAGAATTAGAAAAAAACAGTTATTTCATGTTCCTCATTTCACATGATAAAACATGTACAAATCAAAATAATACACAATATGAGATTGTTCAAGACTAAAGACAAGTGAAACACCTTAACACTTTAAAACAACAACAACAAAAACACATCAAAGGGAAATGATCAATTATGAGAAAAGACCAAAAACATCAACTCATCACAACATTTGTAAAGGAAGCACCTGAAAAAGGGAGGCATGAGAAAAAAGTCAGACATTAACATGATGACATTTACATTTACATGTTGAAGGCATGTACAAAGGACAATGTTTTACAAGACAAAACCTGAAAAGAAGAAATATATTCTTTCAAATGTTACTTTGTTGAAAAGAGAAAACATTTTTAGCAAAAATACTGAAAAAAACATCAGGAAATAAACCAAACAAATTCAACACATCACAACATTTGAAGAAAGCACCTGAAAAATATAGCATTAGAAAAAGAGAAATATACAATAAATATTTCACATGATAAAAGAAACATTAAAAAACAAGATGTTTTATAAGACAAAACCCAATAACAAGAGGTTAATGCACTACAAAAAAAACCTGGGCTCAAATAAGAATACAGTTTGTTACTAAAGATGTGTAAAAAAACAAACATTTTACAAAGAAATACCTGAAATGGAAAATGGAAAACATTACAGAAAAACAACAAACAAATTCACCACATCACATTTTTAAAGGAAGCACCTGAAAAAGTAAAACATCAGAAAAAAACAGACAATAACAAAACATATTTCACATTATAAAAGATGGATATAGCACACTGTTTTTAAAGACAGAACCTGAAAAGAAGGTTAATACACTNTTGAAGAAAGCACCTGAAAAATATAGCATTAGAAAAAGAGAAATATACAATGCAATATTTCACATGATAAAAGAAACATTAAAAAACAAGATGTTTTATAAGACAAAACCCAATAACAAGAGGTTAATGCACTACAAAAAAAACCTGGGCTCAAATAAGAATACAGTTTGTTACTAAAGATGTGTAAAAAAACAAACATTTTACAAAGAAATACCTGAAATGGAAAATGGAAAACATTACAGAAAAACAACAAACAAATTCACCACATCACATTTTTAAAGGAAGCACCTGAAAAAGTAAAACATCAGAAAAAAACAGACAATAACAAAACATATTTCACATTATAAAAGATGGATATAGCACACTGTTTTTAAAGACAGAACCTGAAAAGAAGGTTAATACACTTTAAAATACAAACCAGAGTATATTTTTTACAAATAAAAAAAGATGTGTATATAAACTAAAATTTCACTAGAAAATACCTGGAAGGGAAAATGTAAGAAGTTACAGGAAAACAAGAAACAATTTCAACACATCACAATTTTTGTAAAGAAAGCCAGAAAAAGTAAAGCATTAGAAAAAGAGACNCAGGTTTTAACATCCACCTGTGATTATAGAACAGAAACACATGACAACCACATTTACAGAAATAAACAACATGTTTGTTTTTAAACAAAACACTTTTAATATTATACAAGGTCTGAAAATACAGAACAAAACCTCAGAAAAACAAAAATGAAACCACTAACATTTTAAAATATATATCTTTAAAAATTCATTTCCAGAAAACAAAGCATTTTTAACCCTGTAAGTCCCACTGGCGTAAACCCCTTAAACAGGATTTCATCAGTCACAACACTGTTTTTTCTAGTCCTGGTTTCACCAATGATGCTCTTTTTTTCTGGCAACATTACTTTTTAAGTTCTGTGAAAAAACACCCAACCTTTCAAATGAAACTGTAGTTGTTTTGTATATTTGTTCAAACAGTCTGAGTAGCTGGGGCTGAAGGTTGTAATATTAGAGTATGTTTCCAAAAACGTACTTTATTATTTGAAACCCTTTTCAAAAAGTAATTTCAAAAAGGGTTAAATGGCAAAATTAAACTAAAGGTAAATTTCTAAGACAACTGTATTTTACAGAGAAAAACTCTTTTTGACACAAACACGTTCACACAACCTTTTACATTTTAGAAAACAAGATTTTCATCAAAAAACACAATCACACACATTTAAAAAACAAGTACAACAGATATTATGAAACCTAAAAAGACTTTAAAAGAATCATTTTGTGGTATTTTCTGTATTTTAATTGTTAACTTCCAAACTTTTGTATTTTTGAATAAAACAGAAACTTACCAGAACAAACTGTGTGTGAAGGAAAGATGAAGAGTTCACTCCTCCAGAAACAAAGATCTTCTCTTGAAGACGTCCTCAAAGGTGTCCGTTCCTCTTTTCTGGTCTCGTCCTGTCGTCCTGTCGTTCGTCCCGTCGTCCTGAAACACTCTGAGAAAATCTGAAGAAACAATCTGAGCTGAGTCCCTTGTTGAAGAATTCTAGAAAGTGTGACCTCACAGCTCATTTCAACTGTTGGACAGAATGTCCACTGTGTTTCAGGAAATAACAAAATATGAACAAAAACAAAGTTTTACATGAACAAACTCTGAGTGTTGAGAAAGATGATTCACTTCATAAACTTTACAGAATCTTCTGATCCTCAGGCAGCTGCTATAAAAACAAGCAGGACTCTGTTCTGGAAGTCACTGCATGGACTCAAAATCCCTTTAAAAACCACTTTCTCTGAACACAGTTAGTGACTGCAACCAGGTTAAAACTGTAACATGCAGAAAATTCCTCTAGATAACCAAACACTACTATGAAAATGTGTATATAACCAGACATTTAACATGAAAATACCTGAAAGGGAACGTGTAAACATTACAGAAAAACAACAAACACATTCAACACTTCACAACATTTGTCTAGAAAGCACACATAAAAAGTAAAGTATTAGAAAAAGAGACATTTACAAAACATTTCACATGATAAAAGACATGAACATAGTACAAATTTTAAAAGGACAGAACCTGAAAAGAAGGTTAATATGTTAGAAAAAAGCCTGAGTAAAAACAAGAGCACTACTTTTCTTTTTACAAATAATAGACCATATGATTTTGTTCAAGACTAAAGACAAGTGAATAACCAGAATGATTTAAGGATAAAAACAACCTGAAAAGAAAAATAGGACATTATTACAGAAAACAACAAACAAATACAACACATCAGAACATTTTTCAAGGAAAGCACCTGAAAAGGGGAGAATTAGAAAAAAACAGTTATTTCATGTTCCTCATTTCACATGATAAAACATGTACAAATCAAAATAATACACAATATGAGATTGTTCAAGGCTAAAGACAAGTGAAACACCTTAACACTTTAAAACAACAACAACAAAAACACATCAAAGGGAAATGATCAATTATGAGAAAAGACCAAAAACATCAACTAATCACAACATTTGTAAAGGAAGCACCTGAAAAAGGGAGGCATGAGAAAAAAGTCAGACATTAACATGATGACATTTACATTTACATGTTGAAGGCATGTACAAAGGACAATGTTTTACAAGACAAAACCTGAAAAGAAGAAATATATTCTTTCAAATGTTACTTTGTTGAAAAGAGAAAACATTTTTAGCAAAAATACTGAAAAAAACATCAGGAAATAAACCAAACAAATTCAACACATCACAACATTTGAAGAAAGCACCTNAAAAAACACAATCACACACATTTAAAAAACAAGTACAACAGATATTATGAAACCTAAAAAGACTTTTAAAGGATCAGTTTGTGGTATTTTCTGTATTTTAATTGTTAACTTCCAAACATTTGTATTTTTGAATAAAACAGAAACTTACCAGAACAAACTGTGTGTGAAGGAAAGATGAAGAGTTCACTCCTCCAGAAACAAAGATCTTCTCTTGAAGACGTCCTCAAAGGTGTCCGTTCCTCTTTTCTGGTCTCGTCCTGTCGTTCGTCCCGTCGTCCTGAAACACTCTGAGAAAATCTGAAGAAACAATCTGAGCTGAGTCCCTTGTTGAAGAATTCTAGAAAGTGTGACCTCACAGCTCATTTCAACTGTTGGACAGAATGTCCACTGTGTTTCAGGAAATAACAAAATATGAACAAAAACAAAGTTTTACATGAACAAACTCTGAGTGTTGAGAAAGATGATTCACTTCAGAAACTTTACAGAATCTTCTGATCCTCAGGCAGCTGCAATAAAAACAAGCAGGACTCTGTTCTGGAAGTCACTGCATGGACTCAAAATCCCTTTAAAAACCACTTTCTCTGAACACAGTTAGTGACTGCAACCAGGTTAAAACTGTAACATGCAGAAAATTCCTCTAGATAACCAAACACTAATATGAATCAGAAACACACAGCATTTTCTCTGGGCCACAATGTGTAAAGGATTTCCACCTAGGGAACTGTCTAAAGCTCTATTAAAACAAATTTAATGCTTTTTATTTGATAAGAAACTACTTTTAGGGCAGATTTCTGTCAGTTAAAAAACCTACATCCTTCTAAAGAGTTCATAGTGGTTTGTTAGAGGGTTTATATCATCATTATAACTACAGAAAAAGAGAAAAAGCTCAATGCATGGCGCTAACCTCGTAGGTCTTCTTCAAACGGTTATTACAGGTGACCCCCTATGGGGCCAGTATTGTAGCAAGAGTATTTACAAATGTGTAGCTACATCCACAAATGTGTAACTACATCTGTAAATTTGTAACTACATCCAGAAATGTGTAACTAGATCCGTAAATTTGTAACTAGATTCGCAAGTGTGTAGAAAAAAATCTGTGCGTGTGTGACCAGATCCACAAATATGTAAAATAAATCTGCAGCTGCAGACACTCGCCTATATGAGTAGACAGATCAGTGAATTTTAGGCTTTTAGGTGCATTGCAGCCACCAAGTGAAATCAGTTAGCATCACAACTACAACACCACAACAACAACAGTGATAAATCTTGTCACTTGCTGGGGTATTTGAGGTGATAGGGTTAATATAAACTTTATTATCCCTGAGGGTCAATTCATCTTACAACCAACAGGAACAAAAACAAGAGAAAACAGAAAACAGTCACAGTAATAGCAAGTAAAGACGTGCGACATATTAAACATCTCACAGGTGACTGTATAATTCTATAAAATATGCAAAAGTCCTTATTAACCACTTTTTTTTTTTTTTTTTTTAAATCTATTTTCCAAAACGTGTGGACTCTGGTAGCAGTTCTTTTATCAGCTTTACCTGAAAACACTAAAGGATTTTACAAAACAGACCGAACAGAAGAGTCAAAAGCAGGAAGCAGTATTCAGCTACATGCTGTGTTCATATGTGGGATAAACTACATGAAGCATGTAGGAGGCAGTTTGGAAAACAGTCATAGACCAGAGGTCTTCAATAGGGGGTCTGTGGCCCCAAAAAGGGGTCCTTAGAGGCACTACAGGGGGTCCATGACATTTTTTTGTAGATTAGGTAATTTTTCTATACCTTCAAATAATTGGAAAAAAAGGTGCATTTACACATGGCAGAGGCAATAATAAGCCATCGTTTATGTAGAATAAAAAAGTCCATCTGAATAGCTTCTATACTTGATTATATTTACAAATGTATCAATAGTATGAAGTCCCTGCTCCATCCCTCCGTTACTTATCAGGACCTTGACCTAGAAAAAAATAACCAAAATGTTGGAGACCCCTGCCCTAGACTGCATGGTGTAAACTTAAAGTGGCTGTGAGGAGAATTTGTATGAAGTGGAATATGGCAACTCCCTGTGTAAACTGTCGTGACTCGTGTATTTGTCTGAAAAGTTAAAGGGAAAGTAAATAGGATCTTCTTTGTAACACTGCCCTTCTTTGTTCAAGACAACTTTCACCTGATATAAAGCATATATGTGATGTATTTATCAAAAGTTACTGTTGTTTAAAACGTAACAACAAGCAAAGTTAGGAAATTCATACTGTAGTTTAGTAGCCGGCTACATTTAACATTACTTGCAGCCTGTTGCTCTGTATCTGTTCCCTGTAACGTCTGAGAATCCTAAATCTTCATTTCATCAATAGACCCTCAGGTTTGAACACTGCAGTATTACTGCTGCATGTGAGTTGAAATGAACATTTCCACAAACAGCTAGCCTGTATTTTAGCCTTTAGCTCATGCTCTCCATCACTCTCCTGTTTATCTTTCTTCTCTTCTTCTGTCCCCTTTTCTGTCAAATAGTCCAGCTTTTGTTTCCACCATTGTTGTTAAATAAACCACAGAAACCGTTTGCGGCACGGAAAAAAATCTCAAATCTTTCTCCTAAGATTTGGTCATTGAGACATAGAAGCATGCCATGACTCAACCCAGCCCAGTCCGACCTGTACAGTCCCAATCCAGAACGTAGGAGTAAGCATCGAGGGGCCGTTTACGGTTTAGAACGGTTTTAGGCTACAGAAGTATCGTTGTGTTTCAGCCACCCATTAACACAGAAATGACCTTTCAGCTAACCTAAAACGTAAACTTTCGAAAACGCCCTCCAGTTGGAATATTTTTGAAACGCCGTTTCCACTGTTGCTGTGTAAACTGCAGGCTGGTGTTTTCAGTGAAAACGCCGACTTCACACTCAGCTTTGTGTGTACACACTGAATCTCTACTGTGCCAAGCGCGAACATAAAAAACATTCAAAGAAAAAAATAGTGACCTACTGTTTTGTTCTTGTACTACACAATCTACTAACTGCCATCTAACAAAACGTGCATTTGTTGCACATTTTCTGCAATAAGAGAAAAAGTTTTCTGCATTAACTCCAGATGATCAGCTCACCTCTTCTTGAGCCTTTAACCTTTATTGTATTTATACAGCTCCTACGGTAATATCAACATCACAGTCCTGATATGTAAACTACAGTGTTTTCAGTCCCTTAGCATTTCCCTGTAAACAGATTTTTTTCAGTGTGTTTTTTGCATTTTAGAGGGAAAGAGGGCTGTGCAGTGATGGCATGTAAATGGGGCCTTAGGAATAACCTATTTTAGTGTTGATAACCTCATTTTAAATTGGGGTTCATGATGAGGCATATCTAGACATGGGCCTTTTTCAACAGGGTTCCTACACATCCTTAAAAAGTCTTAAATTCATTAGAATGTTATATTCTGGTCTTAAATAATTCACTCAAAGGTCTTAAATTTGTCAGGGCATGATTTTTTAATGTTTTATTGATTTTATTTGTGCTGGACTTTTCGAGAGGGAGATATAGAGTGAAAACTGTCTTACAAGCTACTGATATAATTTATTTGCATCCTAGCAAGGCAGTCTATAACTATGTGTCACTGTTTGCACTTTTACATACAGATATTAACCAATGAGCCACTGTATGTTCAATAAACAGTCAAAAAGTAAACTTGAATGAGTCTCATTCAGTGACACATGCTATGATTTGATTGTAATGCAGCAGGACCCCCAAACTATCAACCATATTTATGTGTTTCTGGTCTTAAATTTCGTCCAAACTGGTATTAAAAAGGTCTTAAAAAGTCTTAAATTTGACTTGCCAAAACCTGCAGATACCCATCACTCAAAAAGTCCTCACAGTCCCTTTAAGAACAGGCTGGCTCACAGACCTGTAGATGTGGTTCCTGTAGTAAGTACAATGTAACACAAGATGGCGGCAGAGACTACATAGAGGATTATAGTGGGTTTATCTTCTGCGCACATTACCCACGCGCCTGTGTTTCTCCCAATGTCGTTTCCTCAACATGACCCTTTCACATATTATACTGAAGTGAGTTTTTTGTATGAATAATGCAACACAAAACAAAACAAAACAATCTGAGTTGTACCGTCCTACGCCATCACACCCGTGAAAGTCAGGTGGCCACCCCTTCCACAAAACCTCCTTCACCCAGACACGCAGGGTGCGTCTCCTCCCAAAAGGCCAATTTCAAAGGAAACACTAAGCCTTCACCACCACACTACGAATTCGGCAAATAGTCAACACTGTGTAGATTGTTCACCGCTGGTACTTTTCATTCGCACTTATTTTGTTTATCTTATCTAGGAGACATAGAAATAGCCTGCTAACCTGGTAGAGAGGACGACAACGTGCTGAGTGAAACTACGCCGAACAG
Source organism: Thalassoma bifasciatum (assembly GCA_008086565.1). Lineage (NCBI taxonomy): Eukaryota > Metazoa > Chordata > Actinopteri > Labriformes > Labridae > Thalassoma > Thalassoma bifasciatum. Next base: position 171,389 of record RPOG01000820.1, read on the forward strand.
TTAGCTGCTAACACTTCACAGGCTCAGAGCTGCCAACTATAGCATGCTAACAGTAGCTGGCTAACTTAGGGTGTCTGACTGTCTGGTGTCAATAAAGATGCCAAACTAGTTCCAGGAATTACCTTCACATGAATTACGTACTCTATCACAAAGGAGATAACTTCTTACGTTTATTCTGTCGTTTATGTACGATTTTACCAAGCAGCTTAATTTAAAATGCGTTTACACTGTGCAGGTCAACTCCCACCCAGAGAAGCTAACAATAGCTTAGCCTGTCTGTGTTTTGGACAGTGACAGCTGCGGGCTGCTGCCCCATGACAACTGTGCAAAGGCCTGCAGTATCATTCCTGTTGCCCAAGTAATATTATGAGATTTATTATTTTATTTCGACTTGTTATTTTATCACAATGGCCGCCTTGCACGTGCCTTAGTTGGTATCAGACAGACACTGCTGCTCAGCATCTTAATCCGCAGAGCAATGGACTAGAATAGATAATTGGGTTTAGCTAAGGGGAACGATAGACTCTACATACACTGTCTATTTGTGCTGAAATATTCTTTTTTTTCTCCAACAGAAACATTCAAAGCTCCGTCCTGCTGAAATGGGAAAACGCCCCTTCAACATCTAGAAAATCAGGTAAGTTAGCATCTCTGTTTGACAGCCATTGAGATACTAAAGCCTTCAGCTTGCTGCTACTTTAGCTCATAGGTTATAGTGTAGATTTTGTTTGCTTGATAACCAGGTGTTAGTGTGTGCACCTGTGAGTACCTATTTAATTGCACAACATATTTGATAAGCCAGTGTGGGCGTGTAGAGGAATGCTTGTGTCTTGGTGTCTGGCTTCATTGTTTTGCACCAGCAGAGTCCAACACAGCATGTTGGAACAATAGCTGTCTATTGGAAAGGTGAGAGTGAATGAAGCATTGAGTGCTTCAGTGCATGTACTTGGTTGAACACTTGAAATCCAGGTCACTGTGAAGACTCAGGCCCTGACATAAAAGGCTCTTTAACTGGAGCATTTCTGAATACACTGCAGACATGTAATACTTTCTAATTGTTGATGAGAGATATTCATCTCAAAAGTGTTGCAATGAGATCGTGGTCACATGTTGTTTTGAAGCTGCTGCAGTTTCAGTTTACGCCCAAATCACTGTAGCTTGCACTTGTTTTTAACATGCTGTGCAGTGTACAATAGGAAATATCTGTCGTCTGTTTGGTTGAATGAAAAGCCTATGAAATCTTGAGCTATTTTGCCGAACTTAAACAATCCAACATATAATTCCTACAATAATACTGCTTTTCAGCACCAGTGAGTTCAACTGTTATGTTATTTTTTTTCCTTTTGTGAGCGTGTTCTATTGTGTGTGAGTGGATAGGCTGGTGATTCCTCCAACATGACTGCCTTTTAACTTGTGATTTCACAGTAATATGGACTTTAAATCCTACGCCTCTTTGCTTCTGCTGCTGTGTTGCGGCTTTTCCTGGAAGTAGACGAGTTAGATTAACAGATAAACTTAAGGATTGGCTCACTGACCCTATCAAGTCTGTGCAATAGCAGAGTGTTTAAGGGGTGGATGTTATCTGGTGCAGTTTGTGCACGTGGTGGTGATAGATCTCCATGACAACAGCAATGACATGAACTTTGATTTGGTCACTGTGATTGCTAGATAATCCGCAAAGATTTAAAGATTTAAAATTTTGAAATTATTCAGACTTCTAAAAACTTTAACATGCAGTTTTTCTCACCACATGATGTGAGACCTGATGTAGTAACCAAAACAACAATATCACCTAAAAGAGACCTAAATATGATGATAGGAATGAAAAACTCATGTGAGGAGGAACTTAAAGGACTACACACTATTATATCAGACAGGAATTACTGCATTTAATAGCTTCTTCAAATATCTTGCATCATCAGTTAAAATGTTTTTAAGTTAATTATTTATTGCTTAATGGAGATGCTGTTTATCCTCATGCATCATAATTTGGTACCTGCGCACAGTCGGCAAGAATTACAACCAGCTTGCTGTTTGTGACACTGTTTTTTTCAATTACTTGCAGCTCTAGAGACTATGATTTTTTTTCATCTGATAACAGTTTTCTAAAAAAGCCCAGTTCCATCAGTTAAAAATATATAAATATAAAAACTGTGCAACTGTTTATCTTAAAATTTCGACTTTTATCTCAAAATATTTAACCCTTTTGTCATCGTTGTAACTTTATGTCAAGATTTAACTTTTTCTTGAAATTTTTAGTGTTGTTATCTCAATAGTTTGAAATAATTTCTCATAAATTTGAATTGAATTTCTCAAACTATTGACTTAGTTACCTCAAAATTCTGCCATGCTCAAAATTTCCACTTTTTCTTAAAAACAATGACTTTTTTCCCCTTAATTTTGTCACTATCTGAAAATGTTTAACTTGTTCTCTTCAAATTTTGTCTTCATTTCAAAGTTTCAACATTATCATAAGATTATAAATCTCATCATTTTTACTTTATCTTAAGATTAAGACTTTTTATCTTCAAATTTCCTGCTTTTATGTCAAAATTTAGACTTCGATCTCAAAAATTAGACTTTTCAAGTGTAAAATTTTGACTTCTTATGTCACAATTTTGACTTATCTTTAAATACTGACTTTTTATCTCAAAATTTCGACTGAACACAGTCCAAAAAGGATCTCAACAAATCTCAGCTTTCATTTCTATTGACCTAACAGGCAAAAAGGGGCATTAATGTTTTTTTCATATCAATGTACTAATCTCTGCATAAAATATGTTTTGAATGATCAATCCCACATTAGGTATTTGCACCAATTTCAAAGGCGTTAAAATGGTGACCTGTTGTGTATAAAGTGAGTTTATTTGCCTGTTTTGATAGGGTTTCAGGTATTCCCCCATTTAACTTATTTCTACCAAAAGTTAATGGTACCCCAATGCTGAGAATGGACCTGTAGAACCTGTAGACATCCTCAGGCCACCCATCGACATCATGAGTACGTTTAGTGGGTCATGTGGTCAATGTGCCGCTATTCACCGTGCCGATTGTGAAAGAGAAGTTTGACATCTCAGACAACACTGCCTCATTGTTTTCACTGCCCGCTGTGCCGCTAACACAGAAACCCTGTCAGAACCCCTCGGCTACAAAACACACAGTTGCAAAGAGAGAGCGGGGCAGAGATCAACAACACACTAAACTACAGCAAACAAAGCTGCGTGTGTCAAATCCATAGAAGTGTTCATGCAGAAGGAGAACCTGTTTCACCAGGCTAACTCCAGTAAATCAGGAAAATCTGTTCTGTGAGGAAAGTGTTAAATGAATTTCAGCTTAGTTACAATGAAAACATGACCCTCCGGTCCAGTCCAGTCTAGTCTCAGGCACGTTTGTGTAGAGGCTTAACTCTACTCAGCTGAACCAGTCAGTGGGACAAATGTACCTGTTACACTGAAACACAATGTTCCTCTGTCACTCAGCTTCTTCTCTCTGACATCACTCGGCTGTAAATCTACTACATGTGCTACACATTGGACACAACTGGTGTCAAATGAATGTTATGTAAACAGGGTGGGGTGATAATTCCATAATACAACTTTTATCCTAATGTTTTTGCTCAAACAATTTTCTTTTCGGGAAATGAGAAACAGATTGAATTTTTACATGCCACAGCAAAAAGGATGATGATAACATTAGGTTTTGCCAAATTCCATTCAGCTTCTTTTGTTTCATGTCCTGAGGTTGTGCATGCACTGTCACGTCTTACAGGGGATTTCAGCTTGGTAATACGTCTTTGACTTTCATGAATACAAATATCTGTGGAGAAATAATGGGAATTTTGATGAAAATATACAAAGTGAATGCACTAAAACATTCCATCAAGTTAGTAGTTTTTTGTTCAAGCCATTTTCCTTTTGTGTTATTTTGCATAATGTTTGTGTGATACAGCATTCGCAACATCACCACTGAATGTTCTTGAGGCTCATTAATCCAATATGAGTCAAATTTATACATTTTTACATTCGTGGCATCCTCAACTAAGTGCTCTGCAGAGGCATAGAAATAGTTATAAACAATAATTCACCCCATGAGGCTTTTCCAACCTGCTGTGAAACAGATTGAAACATTTTCTGATTCCTCTGTATGAGCCACAAAAGAAAAGAAAAGAAAAGAAAAGCAAACAACAGGAAGATTATTAATATCTAGTCATTTTTATGTCTAAAGCTCCTGTCGGGGGGTAGGTGTCGTACAAAGTGATGAACTGCATGCAGCCAGAAACAGCTGTTGTTCACAGCAAGAAGTCAAAACACAAAATGCAACAGAGTCAAAAAAGAAGAGGATGAGATTTTTGTTAAAGGTCCAGTGGGGAATTTTCTACCAGTTATATAACACAACGAAATTAGTATTGCTTAATTTGTGCTTTTATTTGACTTACAAAAGCCACAAGATGAATAAAAAAAATTGTCTCTTTACTTTATGGCAGATTTTAACGCCTCGAACAACTGAAAATTGCTGCAGTATTTTTCTCACATTTCCCTCCACAAAGATGGCTAATGAGGAATATAGTTGACTGATAAAAGAAACAAGTCAATATTCTGGTTTTAGAAATTATTATATGCACACGTACAAAACAGGATCAGTCAAAAATGAGCTCCTTGTTCACAGGGGGGACCGGAATTAATTCTAACCAGGAGTCCCTCACAGCTTTCAGACATGTTAATAATTATACAGGAAATATTATCCAAAGAGATGAGAGCTACTTCTTTTTATGTTGAACAAGGATATATACATTTTTAGTTGTCCTTGCCTGAAAATCTTGTCGGTAAAATTCTTTAATGAAATAATTAATATTTAATATTTAAGGCCTGAAATGCTGATCGTATTTTGTGTCAGAGCTGTGATGCAGCTGCCTGCCACTAGCTGGGGCTGTAGGTATAGTTAATTACCTCTGCTATAATGATCAAAGCTCTTCTACCTTTATGTAATCACGCACTTCTATAGCAGTATTTTAAGCTAGAAAAATGGTGGTAAGTTATATTTCTGCTATATTTCTTAAAACTGGTAATGCTAGCTCTTCTAGTGGTAGTACAATGTATTGTTTTAGTATTGTCATTGTGACATTCACATGCGTAATGTTCATAGAACAAGGTAAAGAATATATCCAGATAGATTTGAGCCTTTCGATTAGGTTTGGTTTGTTTGTCTACGCCAAATCACATTATTAATAGATCTAAATAAGCATCCATTTATTACATATTTCACCACAGTACATGAAACAACTCACATAGTTATTTCACCTTCTCAGTGCTCTGTCATCTCACCTGCCGTTATCAGGGTCAGGCAGAGTGACGTGCAGTGTGAGTGGTCGAGCCACTGAGTGAGAGGGAGCGGTGAATGTGAGAGGAGCATAGCAGAGATTTGGACAATCTGAAAGTTTTTTATAGTCAATTTCACATAAGGTATTTTATTTAACACTTTCAGGGTTACTTTAAAAAATGTCATAATATCCATTTTTCCCGAACTTGTTCCACCCTAGTGGTTGCCAAGTTGTTATTTCTGTCATCCTGTGTTGAGTCATATTTAACATATTGTGCTAATCTATTTTGTTGAGTGTTGGTTATTTCTATCAAGCTGTTAGTTAATTCAACATTATAGTTGTCCAGCCTCATAAAAACAAACACATTAACGTCTTTGTTCTGTTGTAAGACACACTATCCACGTTCTCAGAGTGGAAGTGCTTATTATGCTATTTGCCTTATGTGGCTGTTCAAACGTATTTTGCTGACACTTAGAATTTGTTGATTGTGAGCTGCTATAGGTTTGTTATTGGCAGGGGCTTTTGATATTTTCCATCAGTCTTATAATTTGCATCCATGCCCATTTTGATCTGTGGTGGTAAACTCACTTCCTCTTAAAGTCTCAGTCTTCAGGCTTTAGCTGCTCAACAGCAGCAGTAACTGTCCTCATGGGGAAAATGTGTCCTAGAGCCAGATGCATCACAGAACACACACAGTCATCTTTTATAGCCTCCTTTATGATTAACCCCTAACTGTGAGGTTAAGTTGTGAGATCTGTTAAATGTATGGAAATTACTCTCAGCTTGTTAAGAAGTGAAAGGAAAAAAAAAAATCCATAAACTGAGTTCAGCCTTTTAAAGCAGCAGCCACAGCAACAGTTGTAAAAGCTCAAACATGCAAATTCTTCCCTGATGGCTTATTTAATCCCAGAGCCCACAGTCTGCATTCTTCCTCTCTCCTCAGTTATTGAGTCTGTCTTTGAGGGAGACGGAGAGAGAGGAAAAAAAGACCCACAGAGGAGAAAATAGACGACGTGGTATCCTTAGAACAAACTTTTGACTTGTTATGGCCTGTAAAAGTACCCGGAGTGCTCTATTTGTTATTACATGCCTTTGTGTAATACTAAGCTCTGATTGGCAAGTCAAGACAGTCCTAAATGATACTTTCAAAGTACACAACGCTTACTGATAAGAAAGATAGAGACCTCAAATAGAGTGTGGACTTTTCACAGTATTTAAAGATGGACAATGATAGCCATCACATCATTTTGACAGAAATTAAGCCAAAATAAACCCCCAACAGGTGTTGACATTTGAGCTGGTCAAATTAACTTCTGCTAGTTGACACCAACTCTGTGAATGTGATGAACCACCCTGCAGAAGAAACTGCACCAGAGTGGCATCTGTAACAGGAAGTGTGTTAATAAAAAAAACAGTCACCTGGGGGGACTACAAAAGTTTAGGCATCACTTTTGTTTAGCTGCCATATCATCCATTATTCAAACTGAATGGAAGTTTAGTATTTCCACCAACACAAAACACCTTTTCTCAAGAGAGTTGCTTTTAGTTGAAGGACAACAAACAATGAAGAAACATGATGTTTGTGAAAAGTTATTGAATGTGCTGCCATGTTGACACTACATTTCCTATTTTGTATTAAAGGCAAACATCGGCCTGCAAGCTCATTTTCTCTGAAGCTGGATCATAAGCTGCTTACTTATCAGTTAATAAAATGCCAACCCTGCATCAGTGCTTAAGTTTCACAATCCAAAACCCCTGCTCTCCCTGAATGCTGCACAATATCCGTTTTGAAACAGATATCGTGGCTACACTTGATCAAACTTGCAGTGGATTTCTTTTTCCTTTTTCTATATTTCAAGCTGAAGCCTTTTGATGAGTCATTAAACTTTAAACGTACTATTTTTGCTACAGGTCTCTCTGTCACCATGGCGATGCTACACCCACAGAAAGGGCAGGAGCCGAGTCCTGGCAGCGGGGAAGCAACCGGGACGCCAGGCTTGGCCCCGAGCCCTCAGAGCGAAGCAGTGACCAACGAGCTTCAGGAGCTGTCGCTGCAGCCTGCTCCCAACGAGCTGCCGCTGCAGGAGAGAAAGAACGGTGAGGCTGTGTTACATGCACGCTTTCTTCCTATAATCACTTTACACCCACTGTTTGGGATTTAAAGGGTATTACTGCTGCAGAAATATGCCACTACTACAGTGTTTTGGCTTTGAAACAAAAACCCTTTTGCATTTTTCAGAGCAAATTTTGACTGAGCACTGCTGTGGGCTGACAAATAGAAAAGCACTATTTACATATGAAAATAACTAAGTTGTGTACAGTTGTGTTGAAGTTGTCACTTCTTCTTTCCTGCTTCCAGCTCAAATAACATTTTGTATTACTGCAAATTACCTGGCAAAAGAACTAGAGGAGGCACACTGCCTGTTATTTGCATGGAGTCTAAGATTAGTTCCAATCAGTGATAGGTAATCCCCCCAAATTTTCCTATACTGCAGAACTCACCTGAACCTGTAGAGCTGAACTTTGGATTTGTTTATTCCTCTGACCTGACCGGAGGCTCTTCTCTGTTTATTTGCTTAAACTTGGCCACAGGTTATAACAAATTCTGTAGCAGGACTCACAAAACTATGGGTGAAATTCACTCCACGTTTTTTTTCCATCTTTTACTGTTTAAGAAATGTTTGGAGGGCTGATGAGACATTGAAGACTTTTAGTAATACGGAAAATTTTAACTTTAATATGAGACCAGTTAAAATAAAGCAAGGCTAAAGTCTTAGTTCAACTCAATGTTACTTTTCTTACTTTGGATTTTTGACCTCCAAACGTGCTTACACATAAACAAGCCCTGAAAATTGACTTACAACTTACATAGTTCCAATGAAGTTCAGACGCATTGTAAAATGTAAATAAAACCAGAATGTAATGATTTGCGAATCCTTTTCAACTTATATGCAACACAGATGAATACACTACAAAGTCAAAATATATGGTTCAAACTGGTAAACTCTATTGCTTTTTTGCAAATATTAGCTCATTTTGAATTTGATGCCTGCAACATGTTCATAAAAAGCTGGGACAGGTTCATGTTTCCCACTGTCTTACATCACCTTTCCTTTAAAAACACTCGTTAAGTGTTTTGGAACTGAGGACAACTAATTTTTGAAGCTTTGGAGCTGGAATTCTTTGCCATTCTTGCTTGATGGACAACTTAGTTGCTTGACAGTCCAGGATTTCTGTTGTTATAAGTTGCGCTTCATAATGTGCCACACATTTTCACGGGGGGACAGGTCTGGACTGCAGGCAGGCCAGTCTTGTAGCTGCACTCTTTTACTACGAAGCCACACTATTGTAACAGTTGCAGATTGTGGCCAGGCATTGTCTTGTTGGACAATTTGCTCACGGAGTTGTTGACAAAGTGGTGAACCTGGCTCCATCCCTGCTTGTGAAGGACTGAGCCCTAAGGAGATTCTGTTTTTACACTCAGTCTTGACACTCACCTGTTTCCAATGAACCTGTTCACCTGTGGAATGATCCAAACAGCTGTTTTTTCAGCATTCAGCAACTTTCACAGTCTTTTGTTGCACCTGTCCCAGCTTTTTAGGAACGTATTGCAGGCATCAAACTCAAAATGAGTAAATATCTGCAAAAAAATCATAAAGTTGTTCTATTTGAATAATAAATATCTCTACTATGTCTTTGTAGTTTATTCAATTGAATACAAGTTAAACAGGATCTGCAATTATTGTATTGTGGTTTTATTTACATTTGGCGCAACATCCCAACTTCATTGACGCATCATCATTCTCTGTAGTGACAGCATTTCGGCCTAGATGACACAGACCTCGAAGGCTGACCTCGCTCCTATAGTGAATGGAAATTTTTTGATTTAGCATCACACGTTACTCTCTGATGTCGCCTTTTTTCCAATAAAATTCTTTGAAGCCTTAGAAGAATGTATAGAAAACTCGCCACAGGAGCCAAAGCTAATTTAATACATTGAATGCAAACAGAGTTTATGTGTCAGATGTACAGTATGTGCATCTCATGAGAGTCATGGAGATTAAAGTCCATAGGTTTATCTCTGCTCATGTGAGATCTAGTGTGTGTGCATCTACGTACAGCATGTGCAGGCTCCAGGAAGCAGGGAGTGAGTGAGGTACGGTGCATAATTGGCTTGCTCCTGTGTCCTGACCTGCTGTTACAGCAGATTAGACTGTGCTGCTTGGAGTCAACTCAGAGCTTAGAGTACTCATTGGAGTATTCTTAGAGCTTAGAGTAACACAGTAACTTCTGTTGCTTTAAATACTGCATTATGAAAACTTTGAATTTGTTTAGCTAGTCATGTGTGTTGCTGAGAGTTATGTAACAAAAATTAAACAAAACCGATGTCACAAAGTCAAGAGAGCTAAAAAACATTGAAGCAGCTTGTTTATTGGCTAACTCTAATTTGAGACTATGGATAAAGCTGTTAAATATGGACTTGCTATTGTTCCGTAACATCAATAGATATTTTTTTTTCTTGTCAAGCTGCAGCATGTTTACTCATCTTTACAGAACAGCAGTTTGAAATTTAAGGAGGAAACAAACCTCTGGGAAGTTTTGTGAAGTCATTTGTACATGCTTGTTCATGCTGAGTTTTTTTAATGTCATGTTGGATCCCAAGCATCTGTCTCACCTGATCTTCTTCTCAGAGCTTTAAGACTGCATTATGGGATACATGGGAATTCACCCTTACTCTTATCTTTAGATTATATAAAGTGTGTGTGTGTGTGCTGTATTTGGAAATGTATGTGTGTGAGGGGCCCGGGTTCACAAGCCCCCATTAATGTTACAACCCAGCGCATGAGTGGGAAAAAAGCCCCGTTGTTTTATGTATCATAAGTTATTTATTGCAGAAGAAACACACTTTGCATTTGTCTTAATAGAAAACAAGAGGCAAACAAAAAAGGGCTGAGATGCGCTGCTCAAAAGAATAAAGGAAGATAAAAAGAGACTCTAACCTAGAGCTCTTTTATCTCTGTAAAAGTGAACGTAAATTAAAGCCTGACTAACCTACCTTCTTTGAAACAGAGTGTTACAAATCTACCCCAGGTGAAGTCAAAACTTTTAGACCAGCTGTTGTAGCTACTAAAGCTCACTTCCCCGATTACAACAGATGTCTTCTGGGTCGAAACAGAAATCAAAATACTGATGTGATTATGACAAAAAGTGAACCACGACTGGGTCACGATGACAACACTGTGTTCTGTTGTTTATCGAGGGTTTGATGTCAGTCTTGTGGCTTCACAAGCCGCAGGACTGCTTCTGAGCAAGCTTTTCCCCAACAACAGATTATGTCATACATCAAAGCAGATATTTGGCTCCACTTTTCACAATGGAAGGAGATGAAGGCACGTATTGATAAACAGTCATTGGTTTTAACTAGAGCATAGAATTGGATGCACATTTCTAACTCATGCTGGAATCTCATGGTGTTTGGGGTGTACTGTATATCAACATAGATGCCATTTGTTCTTATGGACTGTGGGGTCAAATCATTAAAAGCTCCCCCTGCTGTTGGGCTCTCCTCTGGGTCATTATCCCCGTCTCAGTCAGCCAAAGTATTCAATTGCAAGTAAGTTTTTCAAAAACATGGTTTCTGTCAATGATTTTTTCATGCAGATTGGTGTGTGTCTTGCTTGTTTACACAAGATATAAAGAAAAAAATGTTCTTGGACGATGGATGAAGCTTGATTGACGACTGTGTTGATAAACATAAACTCCTGCTCCTCCTACTCTGAAGAATAAAGTGGTAATACCTGCCTGGATGGGTGCTGACTTATCAGACCAGTAGAGCAAAGGTGGAATCTGGGCTCCACCTTTCTGGGCTTAATGATTCCCTGATTGATTTTTTACATCACTCTGCAGCAAACAGAGTGACCTCACCCCGTCTTCAGCTTGCTTAGCTTAGCAAATGGATGGGCTTCCCAAGAAATCTCTGATTTAGGATTTTCTGCTTGAAGTTTTACTTAAGAAGCTGTAAAACTTAACACAAATAAATGTATGTTACTCTCTCACAAAAGATTCCTGTCCAATACATTCACCAAGTTATGCAGCTCCTAATGCAACAAAAAATGATAAAGTAAACATAGTGCCAGCTTGCATTGCTATGCTAGCATTTATAAGAAATTGCATCGATTTGCTGGTAGTTATCGTACATCTATATAACTTTGATTTCATAGAAAAATGTCACAATGACTTTTTGTGAACAATACCAAAAACCTCTGAATGTGAAAATACTAACAGATGAATATTTCCCAGAAGATGTTGAAAGAATAATTATGTGCAGACCCATAGCTTAATGTGGCACAACTACGGCAAACTCAAGGTTCCAAACAATTCAAAGCATTGCTAGATGGCCTCTTCAGTCGATTAAACATCACAAAAAAAGACATCAAAGTCTCCTTATGTGTGATTTTTACTTATTTTGATTTATTTCCATCCAGAGATATGTAACTCCATTGACAGTTTACACATTTATATACCCGAAATCTCAATAAAACGTTATTGACACAGAAAACTCTGTTAAGCTACACAGAAAATTAACAAGAGAATTTGATTAAGGAAGTACAACTTAATAGCTTTCCCATATTCCATCTAGTAGCTTGACAGGCAGAACCTATGACCTATACCAGGGCCAGTCAGCAGGGGGAGCTCCAAACAGTTTGACTCCAAAGTTCATGATCATGACTGCTTGTGGCATCCATTTTAGTCAGCCAGACTTTCTGATCTGCAAAGACGCTCCAGCATTGGTCAGGCTGAGACAGAGTATCAGTTACACACTCCTTGTATCAGCAGCCACATTGGCCATTGTTCTAAGCTGGGTGTTGGCCTGCTGTTGTGTTTTTCTTTGGGCCACTGTTGGTTGGACCTGCTGAAGATTTGTCTGTAGAAGAAGGTGAGGCAGGGTTGAACCTGTAAATGATTTACCGTCTTATCCGACAATATCAAATCACACAATAAAAGTCAACGGTAGAAAAGAAGGAGAGGCAAAGAACAGCTCGTTACTACAATGGTAGTCACAGAAGATTTCTTGTGGCCTATATTTAAAGGGATGTTTACATGATTTCAGAAATGTTTAAGTATGATCCTGTGACATGCAGTCACAGGACTATGTTTACCTCACAGGAACACACAAAGACACACACTCTGTCTTGCACACCCTCAGGCCACCACTCCCAAATTGAAACAACCCCTGCCCTTGTTGGCCTCTTCTTCGCACACACAGGATTCTGCTAGACAGACATGTTGCTGCAGGCACTGCTGCTGCTAATCTTACATTAAGATGTTTTCAAGGCTCTGCATGTGACTGCAGGAGTATAACAGTATCTGCAGAGTGGAATGCCCGTATAGTAAAGCTTATCGCTGCTTTATCTCCCGCTGCGGGTTATGCAATGTGTTTATGCGTGAGGCTCCTTCCTCTGTCATGGAAGAGTGCGAGGAGATTCATTGTTAAACAGATGCATGTGTGTGTACACAGAGAGAGGCGAGCTGTTTTCACAAAACGGATGTTGAGGTCCTGATGAGAATGTGTAGGTGAGTACTTCACCTTCAGTTCAAGGCCCAATGGTAGGAAAACAGCACTTTAATTCATTGAAGCGCTTACTTTTTAGTCACAAGCTGTGTTGAAACAAAAGCATTCTAGCTGTGGAATAATTGTTTGAATTGGAGTTTGAGTGGGAGTGTGGGCTGCTACAGAGGAAGAAGGAGGAAGGGGAAGAATCAAAGGGGGGGGAGTCATGTCTGTAATGGCAGTATTGCATAACTTGGCAGAGAGGGAGCAGAAAGAAAGAGAGGGAAAAATGGAAAGCGAGAAAGGAGGGGGCGTGTAACTTATACAGGAGGAGGTTCATCTCATTTGTATTCTTGAACTTCCAAACTTGCTTGAAGAAGTGCAGAGGAGTCACCAAAAGTTTTGAAGCAGTGTTCAAGAGCTGGAGTAACTTATAGTGTTGCCACAGAGACGCAGAAAACCTCTGAGTGGACTTTGCTGTTACCGGAGGAGCAGCAGACACAGACCTGCACACGCCCTCTCTGCCGGGGCGTGCACACACTTGTAAGCAGACGGTGGAGAGAAAGGGAATGTGAGGTGCTCTGCTACCTGTGGAGCACACGCTGCCGGTGAGAGGAAAAAAAAAAAACGTGTTCTGTGTCGCTGGAACTTTTCTCTGCCTGCTTCCACTTTCACGCTTTATTTTTCCACGCACTCTTTTCATCGTACTTGAAGTAAGGAGTATGGAGTGTTAACTTTGCCGGGAGGTGAAGCTTCTCCACAGCATGGTGCAGAAGGACATGACTTTTCTGTCAGGTAAAGTCCAACTTCGCATGTTGCTTTCTGCGCTCCTGTCTTGTTTGTGTCTGAAGAAAACGACAACAAAACTTGTAAGTTACCTGTGAAGTTTGGCTTGAGATGAGCTCTGCAGCACTGCAGGTGTCAACTGTTGCATGTTCTAGTTAGGTGAACTATTGCTGCAGGCTCAAGCGTTGCTGCACAGGCTGTACTTGTTGATTCTTTTCAAATGGCTGCAAAAATGTGCTTGCTAGCTGTGTGTTCCCTCTGTCACCATTCACTGCAAATGAGTGCTTAAAGTTTTTTAAGTGAGCGTTTAACTGTGTAACTGGGTTGCAATATGGAGGAGTTATGTACTCTAGGAAAAGTCCTGTAGAGGAGGAATGAAACCAGAGAAACAGAAGTTTCTAGAATGGGAATGTGGTCGTCAGGGTCCCAGAGGAGGACACTTGGTACCAGTTATGTGGGATGAATTAGGTCATGGAGCAAGTTAAAAGGTGTGGCTTGTAAATTTGGCACCCCAGCCCCACATTAATGCTGCTGTCAACTGTCCAGCACATCTCCCGGTGGATTGAGTCCAGGCCAGGCTCCAGAGCCCGGTCAGCTCTGAATCTGGAGATTTGAGGGTGAGCTCAGGGAGGAGGGACAGAGAACAAAAGCCCGGCTCAACTTTGGAACTGGCCCGGAGTAAGGGGGGGGAAGTAGGCTCGAGGCGTCACAGACTCTGCTCTAGATTTAGGTGGAGATGACCCAGTCATTTCAGGCAGAACAGATTGTTCCAGATCCTGACACAGACCGCAGACATGGAGGGGAATGTAAATGTGGAAAGCAGTGACATAATCTTCATGTGTGTGTGTGTGTGTTTGTGTCAGCACTGGAAGAATTGCAGGTTTTTAATCCATGTAAACAAAGCGGCACTTTGATGGTTTTTATAACATTGGCACCCACATGAAGAAGGAGCAACACTGGATGACTAATCAAAAATCAAACTGCTTTGGCGTGTAGCGTCTGTTGAAACTGGATTACTAAGATTTCTGCTCAAAAGAGAGTTGCTGGCAGACTTAAATTCTACCACTGAGGTTGGGATTTGCCTGACCTCACCATCCAGACATGTAAACATTCAGAGATAAAGATCACATCTCTCCTGGTCTCCACCCTTTCCTAACGTCAATAGATTTCCCAGCTGAGTTTGCAAGATGGGCACCAGAAATGATGCGTCTGCCAATGAAAATTAAAAGCAGCAGCGTCTCCCTGACCCTCACCAACTGATACTTAGCCACAGGGCTGTGTTTTATCTGTACAATCGACGAAAGCATCGCGGCGACTCCGATCGAAATCGGGTCGTCACTAAGTCCCTCGGACTACCACGACAATACATTGGCTGACCCTCCGACGGTCGTCGTCTCCGGGGCGTCGAGAGACAGTCGGACTCTCCTCTTCTTACTCTACCTCTCTTACTATCTATCGTTCTCACTCTCTTTCTCTCTCTCTCGGAATGTGTTGTGAGAAGGGGAGACGGTAAAGAAATGTAGAATTAAAGTAGAGAAGGAAGGAATTAGAAAATGAGAGAGCGGTGTGTTTTGTTGAACTGGTTTCTGAGCAGGAAGGAAAAGGGGGGGGGCTGTGTTTCAGTTTAATCCAAACACACAGCTGCAGCAAACACAATCCAGCTGGATGTCGCCTCGTGTCTTTGCCAGTTACTCTGTCTACTATTAGATTAGTCTGTTGGAAATAGAAGCTTTAGAGATGTACAGTAGAGAAGAATAACTCAGACACAGTTGATCAAAGTATCAGTATCAGAATGATTCAAGATATTACATCAAATTCAAACCACTTAGTTTCTGAGCAGAATAACACTACTGTTTTTAATTCAATGAAAATAAAGGTTGTGTGCCATGCAGCTTCAACTGTAACATCTCATCTTAGAAGCAACATTGCATAACAGGCAGATTCTGAACATGAGGAGTCCAAATGTTGGAGTTTTCCTCTGAATGTAAACTGCTTTCAGTCTAATAAACAGGCTGAGCGCTTTTTATGCAACCCAGGCAAGTTTTCTGAGGGTTTAAATCTTCCAAGTGTCCAGCTCACCACGCACACACCCACAGACTTTGCATGACTCACCAATCCACACAAACACTTCACAACTCCTGTCACTGTCAGGACCTGGACATGCACACACAAGCTTTGGTAGCCTTCCATCTGCACATTGTGTCCTGGCAGCACGGTATTCCAACAAGCACTAACACACACTCGCATCTTTGATTTGTGATCCAGTAAATTCCTGTTAGATAATGAGAAGTGAGCGAGCGCAGCCGCAGAGCCTCGCACACATCTGTAGCCCGGAGCTACACAAAAGCGCATTATCAGCCCCGTAGGTCTCTCTTCTCGTAGCAACACGAGCATGGTGCCTGCACACCCACAGGTACAAGCCCACTCATGTAGCTTAGTGATCTTTAAAGACACACACACACACACCCACAAGCAGACATAATCAGACACATATACAGTATCTTATAGCATACGTGACTTCAGGGCAAACAAGCATGAAATCATCTTAAACATATACTACAACTGTACATGCCATACTAACCCTTTCATAGATAATTTACAACATGTTCTGGGTCTGTTGAACACATGAAAACAGCTACGTTTTATTGCATGTCTGAACTTTATTGCCTTGCTCCACACATTGTCCGTTATGTTGACTATTGATAATCCAGTCTGTAATGTTAATTTTTATATTAATAGTTTTGGTTCACACTTGCAACAATTGAAACAATGGCGCAAACTCAAAGTAAAAATTGCAAATCTTCAAGGTCGTTGAAAGAGGTGTAAGGCGAAGATGAAGCTTATATAAAAACTACCCTTCTTGTCTTACACAAAACAAAACAATAAACAACAACACAAAAAAACCCATCACAGAAATAAGTGTACAACAAAGATAAAAACTGATGCATTGTTGTTGTTGATTGTTAGCTACACGTGTAACCTTACATGATCATGTTAATTTCATTTTCAGCGGTGTATTTCAAAACCTACTGATTCTTAAACAGTTGATTTTTTTTTTAATTTAACCATTAATTTTACCAGGAATATTCCCATTGAGATGCAATGATCTCTTTTGCAAGGGAGTCCTGGCCCAGACAGCAGCAGAAAAAGTTTCACATGTAGCAGGACAGAACAATAGACAGCAAATTATTTAGCCTTACCCATGTGTTGTACAAATGTGGCATATATTTAGATACATTTAGTATTTAGTATGGTGTATTTTTAATGACACAGTTTACATTGAGTAGAGGCAGTGACATGAAAAAAGCATTAAAAGAATTAAGCCCAGTAATAAAACATGACGTCTTCTCCATAGAAGTAGATGCTTAAAAAATTGCCAGTGGTGCAAATTAAACTTAGCATGAAAGTGGTCAAAATTGAAACCGTGTTCATTTGTGGGCATTACCAACATGTTATGAAACATGTTGGGGCCTAAAATTTTCCTGCATAGTCTTGATGTAAGACAGTAAAAACTTTCCAATGACCTCTTTCTGCAAAATTAGAATTCTTGTACCACTTATGTATGACTGCCACCTCTAGAAAGATACTCAAAAAGTGATTATGTCCGTCATTACACTCTTTACTAGCAACACAGTTGTTGATCTATCAAAAGCTACTCATGGAATAACCTGGAGTTACTTTATTCTGAGAGCGTGTCGGATTTTCCTGACGTCCTTGACTGGAGCATGACAGGAGAAGTAATCAGGGGGCTGTGGCTTTCCAGTAAAGTCGGTCATCTCTCAGTCTGATGGTTGGTTGATTTAACCCAGCGATAAGTCAACACCCTGTGTTTAATCCGTCCTTTGAATGGACACTTTACATTTTCAACTCTGTCCCCTGAATGTAGCTGTGGTGTGATTGGGTGAATCTAACATGTAGTGCTCAGGCACTTTAAGTGTTCAGAAGACTGAAAAACACTGGAAAAGTTCAAAACAAGTGCATTTCACTTTCTTTTTTCATCCTTTTAGGCTGTATTTTAGATCTCAACTGATACAAGTACATATAGAGTAACCATGAAATATAGTTTTGTTATTTTCATGCTTAAAGTATTTGCAGTTGGCACATTGCTCAGTTCTGAACATATACACAAAAATGTTTTTTTTTCTTTTAATTGAAAAAAGAAGCTGTTACTCACTTCCTTGTATTTGACCTTTTTGATCAAAGCCTGAGTGTTGCAACTCTGCTTTTTTTGCTGCGTTCAGATGATGCTGACCTAGCTTTCTGCTAACCCTTATCAAAACTGGAATCTAAGTAAGTGTTTCTTTTGAAATGAGCCAGGAAACCCTCACAGGTCGCAAAAAAGTCTTTTTTTAATACATGATTAGACAAAATGACGCCAGATTTCCTTGAAAGAGTGAAAAAGTAAAGAAGTAAAAGAGCAAAAAGAAACAACCTTCCAATTGGTAAGAAAAAAAATCTTGAAATAAGAATAATTTTTTGGTACAAGAAATTAAACGAAAGAATTCTCACTCTATCGGTAGATGTATGTACTTCAAGCAACGCAGGCATTTAAGTTTTTACAGTGCAGTGATTGATTTAGAGTCAATATCATAACAAATAGCTGCAGAAATGAAGTGGTGTTCAGGAAGGGTTGTGGCCCAGGTGTTGTGATGATGTTCTGGTCATTTCTGGAAGTGAAACTGTAACGTCACACACTGCTTTGTGTCCTCTCATTCTAAAATCTGAACGTGCTCAATATTAATGGAGTCAGTTCACAATCACAGCCATGTTCTTGTATTGGATTACATGGATGTCGTGTGACAGCTTGTTGTTGATGCAGGTAATGAGAATCTAGTGGAACTAATTACTTAAATAAAGGGTAATTCAACTGCATAAATACTTGAACATTCTGATGGAAATGATATCTCACACTAACTCTGTACTTTTGTAGTTGTCTGAGAAAGGTGTACTTGCACAAATGCACAGTCAGAAGTTCCTCCAGACCTGCTGCGTTGGCAAACACCCAAATCACACAAACAGAAGACATGTTGATATGGTTTGTGTCTCCAGCTCAGCTCGCTGTGGTGTTTCTGAATAATAGAACAGCCATTAGCCTGTGACTCACCTGCTTAACACCATGTGTGTTGCTCTTAATGTCAGCTGAATGCAGCAGAAGGTCGCTGTCAGCTGATTGCTGTGCCGTAGTTGTGAGTGACTCAGACGACATGACGTCAGGATATTTCTCAAGGCGATCTTTATTTTGACTGCCTGGGAACTATATGTAGTGATTTCAATCTTTAAAGAGGGTCAAGTCCAGTTTATGCTTGAGTGAGAGTGAGAATCCAGGGGCCTTTCCCACACAAACAGGAAACTCTGTTGATAGCTGGAGATAGTATCAACTATGTCACCAGACTCCAGGGACTTGGGGTCTCATCACTTTGTCCCTCTCTTACGCCATGATTACAGGCACCATGGTGTGTGGTATTGTGTGTTTGTATGCTGTCACTGAAGAGTAACGAACACAGCTGCCTGTGCTTGAAGCTCACTGTCATTAGCCTCTCGTCATGGTCACTGGATACCTCTTCATTCTCATGTTCACATACTCGGTTGAATGGAGCTGTGTTGCGTGCTTGTTTTTAGCTGCAGAAACTCTCAGGCGCGGTGAAAACAAGTTCACTGTTCAAAGCTGGGTGAGATACAATGATAGGAGGTTATCAGCCAGGTGCAACAGAAAGTGAGAGATCAACACTTTTTATCAGCATTACACACAACGTACACAGAACATGTGGTGGCATGAGTTGTCTTGGAAGATAAAGAACTCAGGTGTGAACAGTATACTGATAAGACAGATTGGTACCAACAATAGAAAAGTGCTTTTGAAGATGGGAAATGAAAGCTAAACAAAAAACCTACAACAAGAGAGATAGATGTCATTGAGTATAAGACTACCAGCTATAACTCAAACACCTAATCAATTTTGATTGGCAACAAACACTTAAAGGTAAAGTTTGCAGAATTTTCATAAAAATTAAAAATTTACTTTTTACAGGAATAATCCTTCTCAATCGTCATCTCTGGGCCTCTGTACTTGTACATCAGTGTCTGTGTGTGTGCCCCACCCTCTTATAGACCCCCCTCCTCGCCGGCTTTGTTTTTGTTATGGTTGAGCTTGGGACGCTTCTGGGCGGAGAGCAGGAATTTTATGGTTGATGACCAGCCAATCACAGCGCACCCAGTGTGTATGTGACTTTGTGTGTTCCTGATTAGTGAGTGGGAGACGCTATCATGAAGGGGCTATGATAGCGGCCGTAACACAGAATGATTCTATGTCTGCAGCGTGTCTCATTCACCTGCAGGAAGTCAGGTGTACGGCTCTTGAGTTTCTCTCATGTGATACTGCAGGTGCAGGCAGGGATGTTTTCTAATGTCTATGGTGTGTTTATAGAGCTACAACTGTTAGCCATGCTATTAGCTGCAGTTGGGGGCAGTGAGCATGCGCATCTTCTGACACTGAGCCATGGAGGAGGAGACGTGTTTGGATGCTGTTTGTAAACAGAGAAGCAAAACCTGTTGAAAATTTCTGCATACCCTGCTTTTAATCAACCAATCAATCTTTATTGATATAGCTCCAAATCATAACGTACATTATATCAAGACACTTTCCAAACATTAACGTGCCTGCATCTGTTAATGTCATTAGAGATTTATTTTACCTTATTAACAGAGACCAAACATCAAGACAAGATGATACTTACATGGGTCAATGACGTGACGTCCCTTTTTTTGTGTCCGAGTGCAATATTCCTGTAGGTCATGAATTGAGTATTTCATCACATGTATTTCTTTATTCTATGAAACCTGTGTTATTTGAACACATCTTTAAACTATTAAAATATAACATGTTTTTTTGTGTTTTGGTTCCTCAAACCCCCAAAATGTCAGGTGGTGCAACCGTCCTGACAAGTATCCACAGTAATTAAACTCTAAAAATTGAATGTCAGTTATTGTAAATGGAAATTAAAAATACAGTGGCATTATTTTATGCTTGAACCTTTTTAAATAAAACATTCTTTGCAAATGAAAAGAATTTTAAAGCTGTTGAGAAATTTAAAAAACTTTTGTCCCGTAATTTTCANTATGAGTCACTACAGACACTTGAGAGATACTTGCCAATAATTTCACACAGAAAAAATAACAGGAACATATAAATATATTTTCATATATTTGGTTGCGCCACCTGACATTTTTGGGTGCTCAAATTAAAAATACTAAAAAATAATGAACCTAAAATCTTTGAAATGTTGGTCAACTACTGAAATCTGTTAGAAAACATAATTCTTCACTCAGAAATATGTTTTTTATCCATTTTCAAAGAACTTTTTAAAAATACGTTTTTTGATCCTCTTTTTGTCAATGACCCACATATCTCAAAACTCATTTGATTATCTGACACTGAGCTTAACCAAGAAATGATACAGGAAACAAGACATGGATCAGCTCTTTGAACTGTTACTCAAAAGAGTGATATAGGCTCTGTGATAACTTTAATCCACGGTGTCTTATCTTGATTATAGTTGTTAATGCTATTAATAGACCTGTTGTCTTAAGTTTTATCTATTGACACAGTCACACTTCTGATATCGCCACTTCGCTGTTATTGCTCATGTGACAAATATGTTGCATTGTTGTCGCCGTTGCGCCCACAAGTCAGTATTACGTTGCTGCGGCTGCTCTGTTTGTTGTTATTTTGGTATCCATGTCTTCTCTGTCTCCCGCTGTCCCACTTTCGCAACCCATCCAGTTGCAACAGATGGCTGCTCAACATCAGTTTGATCCTCGAGGCTTCTGTCTCTTCAAAGGAGGTTTTTCCTCACCACAGTTGCCAGATGTGGCCAAGTACTAGCTCATGATGGGCCCATGTTGAGTGCAGTCTAGACCTCCTCCTTTGGAAGAGAGTTACGTGATGAGTTTTGTCATGAACCAAAGCTGTGTAATACAAATTGAAACTGGATTACATAAAAAGTTCTCAAAAAAAGAGAAGCGGTCTCAATCAACTATTAAACAGCCTAAGTCAGGAAAGTTAGAACTGTGAGGCTCTATTGAACAGAGATGATTAAAGCTTAACTTGAATGTCAAATTAAAAAAAAACAACGAAAGACGACAGGTAGGATATTGTAAAAAGCAAAATAAAATCATCATGTTGCTATTGAAGCTTAGTTTCTAATAAAAAACTGAGCTTAATGGCCGAGCTTTCATGAGGAGTTGTACAAAGTGACAGAAAGATGACAGGAGGCAGAGGCAGGAAGAGGACGTCTATAAAACCCTAAAGAGTAACCCTAAAGGAAACAAGAATACGCACACACAGCTTCAAACAGACGCTTCAGAACCAGGCTGAATTTGCCGCTCTGTCTGACACTCATCTGCTCCACACGCTGTCACCCTCACTTCAACTTTGCAGACTTTACTCCTCTTTTCTCTCTGTTGTGCTAATTAGCTTCCGCGGCTGCTTTTCTTTCCTGCCAGTCTTCCCCGGAGTCTGTTGTTGTACGAGCGGATTGGAAAAACAGTCGTAAAAGAAGAGAGAAAGCAGTGTTTCCTCTGTAAGTGGGGCAGGAGGTTAGGGGGTTCGCTACAGTAAAAATCATTTTCAGATGTTGGAGTTATGTAAGAGTCTGTACCAAAGCTGTCATCGCTGGTCAGGGAACACCCCTCTCCCAGCGCGGCTTGCTGCTCTGTTTTTCCTCCTTTTTTCCCTCCATCTCAGCCTCTGTCCTTCTGAAAATCTCATTTACTGAACACAACTTCACCCTCACCCCCCCTCCCTTCCCTCCATCCCTCCTTCAGTCCTCTCTGTTTTACAGTGAGGCTTATGTTACCAGATGCTAACAGCTGCCAGCTGCTCTGTGCCTCTCTTTTTCCTTCAACACTTGTGCTCTTATAACTTCTTCTCTCTCCTTCAACAGTCCACAATTAGACCATAGTGGCGCTACTTTTTATTGGAGAGATGTGAGAGGGGGGGTGGTCACTTCTGCAGAACTCTTGAGTGGAAATAAACAAAGTACCTTTGAGCATTTCAAGAGCACATTTGTTTTTTTTTGGCTTGCACCTTTTTCTTTAGCAGCAGCAGAATGAGTCAGGGTTCAAAGCCCACTCGTTTCCTTCAGTGTTCCTTGTTTGGGTGTGTACACGTCCTGCAGGTCCTGCTTGTTTTTACTTCTGTAAAGCTTAATCCTCCCGAAGGTTCCTTTATAATAAGCTTTGAAGATGAAATATATATAAGGCGAGTGAAATATTCCAACTTTAGTTAGAAAATATTTGCAAAAACGTAGCCATGGACAGATTTGACATCTGACCATGGATGGGACCTTTGAATTTTTATTGATGATGATAAACACAATCAAGGCTCCTTTATGGTTTGGTTTTGTAGCAATTCTACTGCCAATACTGATTTATTATTTTGTTGACAGTGCAACCAAAATACTACTTAGCCCATTTAGAACAGAGATAACATTCATGTGTATATTTTTGGGCCTTATATGCCTTTTTATTCCTGTAAGACTGAACGCCAAGTGTGTCACTGTCATCACTCTTCGCTGTCATAAAGGAGGTTGTAAAAGAAATAGAAATTAACCCACCATCCTTTAGTCACGTGTATCGAAAATGAAGTCACTGACTGATGTAGGGAGGAGTGTTTCGAGGAAATTTGCCCACTCAAGCAACATGTCAGGTCAGGATTAATGAACTGATCGATAGTGTGTACATAACACATATACATAGACATATATTATTAAGAACAGTTGCCTAGAGAACAAAAATAGGTACCTCATGAGTGTTTCTGAATATTTTTTTATTTTCACTTGCAGCTTCTCTTTTCAAGAATGGCTGTTTTTCACAACTGGTTGTTGGTCACGATAACCCCGCCCCCAGCCCCGGACGTCGTTGGTGCTTTGCTCTGGCCCAGCAAAGAGTTGATTCTTGCCAAACATCAGTTTTTAGCTCCTTTAGCCAGTTCATTGTTGTTAGAGACGCAAAGAACTGGGACTAAAACTATATGGCACTGGTCTGGAACTAACCCCAGCACCAGTTGGATGGAAAAGGGGAATAAGAGGCTAAACTGAGATAAAGCTCTGTGCTACTCTAGTTCTTCTTCTGTTTACTCTCTCTCTCGGTCCCTAAGTTGAATCGCCCCCTGGTGGGCAAGATGTGTCATTGCTTTTGTTAAATCCACTCACAGTGTCATGACAGGAAAATATTGCTGTGCAGTGCAGAGTAAGATGTGTTTGGTCTCGTTCTTCTTTCCAACACCAGATCGACTGTCCTCCCCATGATCGACCAAATCTTTAGCGATCCAGTAATCAGTCATAGATTAAATGTTCCTTTCCCTTATTGTAATGACCCTAACATCCCATTCAGCCTTAAAGTCAGAGAAACATAAATGTTGCATCTGATCTAAATGAGTGAAAAACACTTTAAGGTGCAACCTTATGTCACCTTGTTTTGTCAGCTAACTAGCTTTTATCCTGCCAGTTTTGACACATAAGGATTAGCAATTAGCACCCAATCTGAGAAAAGCCTAAAAGATACTGCATTTTTGTTTAATCTGCCCTACATTTCTGATGGGTTTGCCATTAGTCGTTGTGTAACTTGCATTTGTCTCCCTTCCCTTTGACTTCCAGCTGCTTTAGTTTAGAGGTGAGTCCCAGTCTGGTACCATGAGTCACTGCTTACAGAGTGTCTTTTTAATTGCGTGCTAGTTTTCCAAACAGAGCAGTGGAAAGCCTTCACAAGTTCATAAACTTTGTTGTTTTTTTCTGTGGTGACCAACATTTGAAGAACACGCTCATTTGCCCAAAATGTTGATGAGGCAGTCAACCTCCTTTCTGCTCCAAGTCGACCCACTAACAGCAGTTTAAACTCGGAACCGCAGCCTTCCCACAATCACTGGGAACCACCAGTGCTCATGACATTTGTTTGTGTATGCAGTGGAAAAAGAAAGCTGTGATGTAATTACATAAGGACAGACTTGACTGGCTTTAAAACACTGCAGAATGAACACAAAACAACCCAAGAGTAAAAGGCAAAAGGACTCTTTTTTTCAATCTGAATAAAGCAATTGAGCCAGAAGTGGGAAATCCCCTAAAATGAATAACATTGATCTAAGTGGGTCTAACAAATGTACTAGCAGAGTGATTCATGGCAGTATAACAGTAAGATTACTTTTGGTTTTACCTCTGAATTACCTAGTTACTATCATTTCAGTGACCTTTGTTTAAAGACCTCTTCGACCACGCTGTAAAAATCAAAACCAGGTTGTATTTTTTCCACTTTTCTGGAAAGAGAAGCTGAAATTCCAGACTCCAGAACTCCTGAAACTAAATTATACCTTGGGGTGACTGCTATATTTCTTCGTACAGCTACATTTCTGATTACTGTAACAGGCCTGCTCAGGAAAACAACACCACTCTTCCCGGGAACGAAGCTAAAGTGCAGCATTAGGTCAGCTGAGGATTATACATCGGATATCCCAGAAGTACAATTGCTTCATGTGCAAACACACAGAGTTGGCCAACCAGCTTCTGGTGGTTACCTCTTCCAGTTCAAACACAGAGGGAGTTCAGCGAAGTGAGTGGTTAAGTGCAGCCGCACCATACCCACATTTGCATTAGGGTTTTGTAGGAGACTGTCCTCAGTGTAAGTGCTTTGGTTCAGATATCATTAACTAAATTCTTCTGGCTGTTTACAAATGTAAATGGATCACAGATAAGAAGAAGAAGTACTGGTCCTGATGTCAGAGTGGAGTCACCGCTTAGTACAAACACTGCTTGTAAATTCCTCTCCAGAGTGGATGAGTGGGGGTGGGACCAGGACCAGGAAGTAAAGGAAAAAAACACCTTCTGTTTTCTCTGCTGGAATGTTCATGGTTGCTCTGACTGAAGGTAGACTGACACACAACCTGGTGGTTTTCTGCTGTTGGATCTGTTAGTTAATCTCTTTGATACTTCATCTTTGGTCTCATTAGTAAATTTGCAACTGAGTAAAAGGTCACTAGTTTTAAACGCTTGGTTTCCTGGGAAATATCAAAGCAAGAACTAGTGCAGGTTATAGTGTGATATAAATTCAGTGCAAGTTACAGAAAAATATTTCTGCTGGTTTTGTAATTTTTGGAAAAATAAAAATATGGACTTATGCTGAGCAGTTTCCAACGTGTGGAATTCATATGTCTACATCTGTTAAAAGCAAACAGAGAAATAGCAGCTCTACTATCGTCTGGGTACTTAAACACAAGAAAAGCGTGAAGACGACATGACTAAAAGGGACGTCACACTCTTCTCTCTCTTAACACTTTTTCCCTCAAACAGATTGCCCCTGACTGTGCACAGTGTTATATGAGGACCATGTCCTGCACATGAATGATATAAACACCAACATTTCATCATTTAGATAAGTAAACATCTGGCTTAAGCCCAAGCACACTTGCAGTGATTCCAAGCAAGCGTTTAATGCCAACTTTGGACACTTGACAATTTTCAGTTTCAGGCGTAGAAATACAATATGTGTGCTGGATGCATTAGTAGTAAACATGTCTGAGATTTCTTTAACACACAAGCAAAATAGCCGACTTCAACAGAATTAGATACAAATTTATTGGCTAGAAATGATAGTGCAAAGTATTAACATGAACCCTCAGATTTCCTCACAGCTTCTCCTGTGTTGTTCTCAGATTGTCTTGCCTGGTCTTGTTTGTTACCAATGATGAGGGGAGGTTAGCGGAAACTCCTAATTGTGCGGGGAGTTCATTGGAATGTGCTGGGGTGATTATTTGTGGCAGGTTGTGTCTGGAGGGCATACAGTGCTGTCGAGAAGGTCATGATATTCTTCGACATGGATGAAAAAATTCAAACAATAAAGTAAAGACTTGACTCCTTCATGTCTAATCAGATACAAAGCTTGATGAAGGGCTGGTGCTTGTGATGCCAGAAATGGGTAGTGAGTATCAGTTGCGTGTAGAGGCGTCAGGATTAGCCGATTATAGCGTGTCACCGATTAATCTGCAATTATGTAGCCGATGTATAAACCTTTTTTTTTTCTTTTTTGTGGAGATTGTGTGGTTCCTGCTCCTGTGTATCTGTGTCAGGCTGCATGCTGCACTCTGCCAATGATAAATGCTACTGTTAATTCATCAACCATTACCTAATATAAGACTATCACATGGCGTTCTAAAGTCGTGTAAGATACTTTTTAGCGAAATAAACAGAGCTAAAGATCCATACATAAGTCCACCCTTATCTAATAAAAGACTTTAGTATGGTGTTTTAATGTTGCAGTGTCATACCCAAAGTCACATTTTGGGTGTTAACAATTTTTGTTCATGTTCAGTATATATTCAGTGTATATCAATGTTCTTATTTTATGTATCACCAAATATGTGGGATATCAGCCTATAAATCAGATATCAGCTTTTGCCCCCATTATTGGCATCAGCATCGGCCCCAAAAATTCCACATTGGTTGGGCTGTAGTCAGGATACTGGAAATTTGAACTTTAAAATAACTAGAGGAAATCAAACAATGTCAATACCTGTTATGTGACCAGTAAAAAAAGAGTTCCTGGAGCACAGATGGCAGAGTGGTTTAGGTTGCACTCCATGAGATTCAACAGGGATGTATAGTTTGAACACACATAGGTGTTGGTATCAATTTCTTCTGAAACATTTTTGCCAACTTTTGCGGGTTTTCTTTTTTTGTTAGAGAGCCAAGTGTGCCCAAGTATCTATCTTGTTTCTCTTCTTTATAACAGTGAATAGTTATACTGGCAGCTGTGACATGCAGCTGTTTTAAGCAGCCACACCACCATTGTTTTGACTGGCCCAGGTCATGATGACCAACTGGAAGCTTTGTGGGAGTTTCTTCTTCATTTACACATCCACAGAATGTCCTTAAACCACTTTTCTCATACAACCTCCACAATAATTGTGTCCTTAAAGCTTCTGTTTAAGGCACTGCTTTCTTTCTGTCTCATTCCAAGAAAACGTCTCCTGGTGGCCAGAAGATAACAAGATAACGAAACTCCAAGGCCAAATAGTTTCACTGGAATGTTCCCAAAGTCAGAATTACAGAAGTACTAATTCCTCACACTTAAAGGTTAAGTTCCCTGTATTGGATTTCTCCAGGATACTGAACACAAACATAGTGTCAGTGTGTCTCAGAGATGTCAGTACTTGTCAGCAGGGCTTCTGCTTTGGATCAGACCAAATATCAGCAGGGTTTTAAGAATCACTGTTACATTTTGTAAGCCACTTAATTATGGAGTGAAGTGAACCTTGAGTGTTCTGTTCAGCCCCAGATTTTCCATCCAGTGCTGCCACGAGGTTCACAGTTTCACTTTTGGATAAGATTTGACAGCTCATATTTTATTTATCATGAATGCAAAAAGTCCAACTCCAACTCATGCTCCCTTTCATTTTCCACAGATACGAATTCAAGTGTGGTTAAGTTATTGAGAAGACAAAACAGCAGCTGCCTCAGAAACACTTTACTTTACAGATCCACAAATTTCATCAAAATAGGTAATAATGAGAAAAACTTTTTGTAATTCATTTCTTTGAAATTATCCCCAAATTTTGTATTTTTACTTGGGTGAAAATGAGAATGTAACTACTTTAGAATATTATCAGAAGTTGACTGTAAGCAATTCACAATTGGTAAATAACTGTTTTGTACAGTATCTATGAAAATTTCTCAAAATTTCAAAGTCAGTAGGTGAAATAAGTTAATAATTTGTTGCTAATTGTGGACATAACTTAATGTTACTCAAATGTATTTAATAAATCAGCAGTTATCTATTAGCTGCTTCTCTGGAAAAAGAAGAATATAGCTACACAGTTGAGTTTGGACATTTCTTCATATATTTTGTGGAGAACTGTCCACCAATTGACCCATTCTTACTTTGTAATTCAGAGGAACTTTCCAAGAAATTGAAGAAAGCAGTTATTTACCAATTATGACCTGCTTAAAATTAAATTCTGACGTTACTTTGAAGAAGTTGTATGTTTATTTCCACCAATTCTCTCGATATTTGGGGAAAATCTCAAATAAACCAAAAGAAAGTTTTTCTAATTATTACCTAATTGTGATGAAATTTGCAGACCTGTAAAGTAACTACAAGTCTTCTGAAAGATGCAATTTTACCTGGGTCAAAGTGATAATTAGAGTCAACAAGTTGCGACAAATATATACATCAGAATCAAGAAAACTTTATTGACCTCAGGGGGAAATTTGGTGTAGCTGTTTCTCATCACACAATGATAAAATGAGCACTAACATAGGCAATAAGTGTTAAACAAAATACCAACAATAAAATAAGAAATGAGGACCAACAAGATAAAAAATAATAATAATGAAGATGAAATATAAGGATTATTTACATTATGAATTTGATGAGACTGTGACTGACTGTGAAAATAAATCTGCAGATGGAAATTTTCTCAAGTTCATTTCACTCTAAGTAACAGTGCCCCCAGTGGTTGTTTCATTAAGAAAACACGTTTTGTTTGATTGCAAGGTTCAAAATCTAACAGAGGAAAAAAATCAGAGTATTCTGATGAAAATGTGTGTTTGACATCCTGTGTGTCACTTTATGATGTGTGTGTGCCTGGGATTGGCTCAGCCCACACAACACCATCTTAACCTGAGCATGTGTGTGTGTGTGTGAATGTGTGTTTTGTCATCTATGCGTTTCCTCCCCAGACTGTGAATCACGATGGTGGTTGGACTTTAACCACACACTCATAGCAGACGGTTGTTGAAGGTACCAGCCACCGTTTGTTCAAGGAAGTGTGTGTGTTTTCAGGTGCACACACAGACGTTTGTGTGTCATTGCTTTGATAGAGGCGTGCTGTACAGGTCAGATATGATGTCACAGAGGATGTGGATGATATTTCACTGACAGATAGACTTCTCCATGTTGTATGTATGTGGAACTAAAGAAGTCAAAATGATGCATCCTTTTGCTTTATATTGATTCAAACAGAGAAAATCCAGCTGAAAAGTTGGTGTGTATCCCCAGGCCGTGGTGTGTGTTGCTCTCAGTAACCTTACCCTGGGAGTGCACAGGTGATACCAAGCTGAATATAGCCCCTTATGGCCAGCTGGCCCTGCTATTTAAAACAGAGGGGAGCAAGAGGGGGAGGGGGGTTGACGTTTACCATCAGCATTCTGTGGGAGCTGAATGCTGATGGTAGAGTTTGGTGGAGTTTTCCACACAGGTTTGGGATGCACTGACTTTGATTTTTCTGCTGTCTGACCTTCTCAGGTTCAGGCATTTTAAGGCACAAAAAAGTGGTGAAAAATGTCTCTGATAAGACAAAATATTCCAATACAGTCTAGAAAAAGTGGGCTATGAAGGCAGTGCAGGAGTAGCTCAAGATATGTAAACATCACTTTTCATTTTTATCTGGAATAGATAACTCTCCTCAAGGGCAGAGAGTTTTGAAAAAGCTTTCCAGTATCGCTGTAGTGATTGGATATCAATCAATCACTTCCAAAGTCATTCAGAGCGTTTGTGTGATTCATCCTGGGATCAGATTCACTGGTGCATCTTTGACAAAGGTCGATTCTATCGGGTGAGGTCATGACTGAAAACTGTTATTGCACTCAGCTCATAAAAAAAGCCTGTTAAAGGACTGAGTCACTATTTGATTGTGAGTCTGTGTGGTTTAGAAAAAGCTCGAGAACACGTCGTCTCATTGATGCCGCTGTGAGTTTGTCCTGTTTGTGTGTTTGACAGGGAGGAGGTTTGCATGAAGCAGCCCCCCTGTCAGACTGTAACAGTGAAAGAACGGCAACAGCTGAGCAGGAGAACTTTATCGGCTGCACTCCTTGCTTGTGTGTGTGTGTGTGTGTGTGGGGAGAGAGAGAGCGAGAGGCTCTCTCTCCCTCTCTAAGTCCTCCTCGACGTTGGTCTCGTCAGAGAGGCCCGTGAGAAGAGACCGCTCGAGTGACGGCAGGAGAGAGAGGCGGTGACCGGAGAAAAGTCTAAGGAAGGGGAAGCCGAGAACAAGAAAAAGTAGGTGCAGAGCGGGGAGCACCTAAAGGGAGAGGGGCAGAGATGGCCGTCGCCGAGACTCGTGACTTGCCGGCTGCCACTGCAAGGGAAGGAGAGAGCAGGAGGAAGAAGAGAAGGAGAGAGACAGACTAATCGATCACTCTGATACTGAAGAAAGAAGGACTTGGAGAGGAGAGGCGAGGCAGCAGCAGCCTTTTCCTTCACACGTTTCTGCTCCTGAGGATTTTCTCTAACTTACTACAGTCTTCTGAAGCATTTCAATCACGTCCTTCCTTTGGAAAGAGAGGACAGTTAATTGAGGGGACAGCTGGTGCAGTATTGACACCTCGAGGACTCCTCTTTCCTCTCCTCTTCAGCCAAAAACTGCAAACATTTGGGACTTGAGAGGAGGACTGCTTTTGAAGAAGAAGTCCAATGTTTATCAGATAATTACTATACATTCTGAATGATAATGCTGGACACCAATCATTGTCTGTCCTTTGAACCCTCCCCCCCGGGCTCTCCTCCAATGGGAGAAGACATGGAGAAGGCAGGACTGACGATGGATCATGACAGACAGGTCTATCACAGTCTGAAGGAAGGTGGGCAAACTTAAGCTGCACATGATACATGATATGATTTGTGTTTATGTTCTTTGGGGCTGATAAAGGCCACAATAAAAAGTGAAGAAGACTGCGCTAAAGATACGTGACTTAGTTAATAGAGCAGCAGAGGAAGGAAGTACGAGTGGTTACGTGTTCTTTCTGATGAATTTGTTTAATACAGCAAAGTTAACCTCTGTGGTACGTTATCGGTCTGTGACTGTGGCCGTAAAGTACAAGACTGAGTGAGATGTCAAAGTTTCACAATTTAATCCAGTGTGAAAGGTACTAAGTTTCACATACCTCTGAAAAACAATAACAATCATTCAGTCATTTAACTGTTAAAAAAAAAAAAAAAACCCTTTTAACCTTTTAACCCTCAACCCAGCACTGGCACTTTTTTAATAAAACGTAAGATTAGTAAGCAAAGTAAACATTGTCATCATCAACACCTAATCATCAAAACTACAAGTATTGGCGCAAACATAGTTGTATTCATTTTCTTCTTCACTAAACCTGCATAATTACCAAGCTGCAGCTTCCAGTGTTGAAAAATAAAGCCAATGCGGAAGTGAAAAATCTGCAGTTCCTTCAGTGTCCACTTGAGGTTGGCCCCAAAAACCAAAGAAACATCATTAGCTCCAGTTCAAAAATGCCAACCATTGCTTATCTCAAAACTCCTCCTCAGAAACGTATAGAAGATGTTACTACGACTATAACAGGCTATTATATTGACTTTATCAGTCTTCTTCATAAAGTCATACAGTTGATGCATTTATTTGCACATTACTGCCACCTGCCAACAAGCAGACCAATCAAGAACCAGCAGTTGGTTAACTATTGGTTTGAACCTTTTAATAGCCTGGTAGATGCTACTTGCGAGCATCTGTTATTACTGCCAGCAGACGAAGTATAGAAAAATAGGGCACCTAAACTAGTTTTTACAACAAGTGTTGATCACCAAAACCACAAACTAAAAAACATGAAAAAAAGTGAGGTATAGTGAAGAGTGTGTGTGTTGTCAGTTAGAATCCTGACAAGGTGAGCAAGATCTCAACAAGACACAATGGCTATACCCAACCCTGTTTACCTGACCTGCACTCCCACTAACTAAACAAGTAGACACCAAAATATTGACTTAAAGATTTCATAGACTTAGAAATAGCCTTTTATCTATTTAAAAAAGTAGTTCCTGAGGACCTACTCAAAGTATTATTTTAGATGTAATGGTTTATTCTTATCAGAAGTAACAACAAAGTAACACCAAACTTCACACATTCAAAACAGTTGTTATATTGAACTTGCGTGTTAAACGAACCGTCTCTGCTATTGACAGATCAGCCACTTAGCATCAATCTTATGTTTTATTTTCTCCATATGTTTCTGCCAATGCTAGCCAGAGTTAGGGTTGGGCAATTAATTGCACAATTACCTGCTGCAATTTTTCTATAACCTGAAATGTGTCAGAATACCAGATAGTTTTTTTACAGTAGATATTTTATGCTCTACAACCCTAAACTCAACCCTGCTCAACCACAGAGTGCAAAATTGTTGAAAACGAACTTTGTAAAAGAAATTTAAGTGGTGAAAAGTGGCAAAACCAGCAAGATAACAATGAAAATAAGTTTAACCCTGTAAAGCCCAACCTATCAAATAATAGTCAGAAAATTCCAATTTTTTTGGAATGATATTTATTTACCCTTTTAACAAAATCCGCAAAAAAAATATTGCTTTATCATTCATTCATTCATTCATTTATTGTATCACATTTGATACACTGGGCAATTTTGCAAACTATTCTATCTATTTTGTTAAAGTTTTTTTTCCTTTTAAGTAAATATGCATTTATTTCATGCAGAAAACACTTAAAACAAAAAAGTAGCTATTTTGATGAAATTCTTGCTGCAACTTTCTTGAAGATCAAACAATGACTTTCCTGAAAATATGTGAGTGGATGATTTCACGAGAGCAGACATTTTGAAAAGAGCCAAAGTGCAACTTCAGCCGACTGTAGTGATATGATAATCCTCAAAGTGGTAAAATATGTTTTTTTAAATATTTTTAACAGATTTATAAACAAACTATCATTTTGTTCAGATAGAGGTCTTTGAACTTAGGTATCAAATATGACATGTTTGGCTTTATTGGGTTAAGGTGGTAAAAATGGGCAAAAGCAAGAAAAACTGGCAGAAAATTGGCAGAAAACCTGGGAAATAGTCAGAAAGTAGCAAGAAAAATGGTCCAAAAGTGGGAAAAAAAGAGTGAAATGGACTTAAATGGGCAAAAAGCAGTAACAAGTATCAAGAGGAAAAAGATGTCAGGGGTTGCTGTTTTGCTATAATTCATGTGAGTGTTCATTTCCAAAAAAGTGTTTCAGAAGACAAAATGGGAAACCAAAACAATGCACAGTAAATCACAATTGCACCATGGGAAAAAAAAATTAATATTAGATTGTCTTTGCAAGTTATTCAGCCCTGGCAGGAGCTGTAATTCTTTTTCACAGCGTCAACAAGCAGAAGTAAAATGTGCCAGAAGCTGACCCTTAATCCATTAAATATGAAGAGTGTGTGATCAGGTTATCCCTTGGGGTTTTGACCAATCAGAACCAAGTGATTCACACAGCTTTGTTTTAACCAAAAGTGACTTTCTGCATCACATTCTCATTAACCACCAACAGCACTTGAACACCTTCATATTTACTGGAGCAGCCTTTTTCCTTTTTTCCTCTTTTCCTAAGGGGGCATAGAATTTCTATAGAGAAGTAAGATTATAAAGTAGGAGTGAAGAACTGAACACTTTAATTTTGAAGCCGGCAGCTGCATTTGGATTGGAAAAATGTAAGATTCTGTTTTAGTAGACTTCCCTCTCCAGAACATTCAAACAGGAATGGGGGGAAAAAACTGCCTTATTTGGAATGGTTCACAAAAAGTTCAACATAAAAATTGCCTTCAGCTTGTTTATCCAGACTGACAAGTTCCAGTCAATGACCGATGACAAAAACAGCATTTCTGTGATATCTAAATGAAAGCAGAGAGAAGAAAAGTGGAGAATCATTTGTGGAAGGAATTTCTACAGTAGCAGTAGCCAAAATGTTTCACTGTACTGTGCATATATTACTCTTCAGCCGACAGCTGAAAAGTCAATCCAAGCCATTTTTTGCTAACTGCTAACCTTTGCTAATTTCCTCCTTCTGAGGAAGGCGACACAGCGAGAGAAAGTGAAAGTGAGAGTGACAGGAGCCGCATAGAGCCATGAAAGCTCTGAGTGCGACTCTCCTTCCTTGAACTTTCAAGTCAATTAGTATTCACTTTGGCCCTCTGTGCTGTCATTAGTTTCCCAGCACACACTGCAGCACGCCAAAGCAGTGCGGCTGATTTCAAGGCGTGAATAGCTTTCACCTTGTGTTGTTCCTGCTCTCCTGTTATCTTTTTTTATCATTGATGTACAAAACGTGGTGTGCTCTGGCTGTCTTCACGATCAATCTGAGCCACGCTGCAAATGATGAGCTCATACTGGAGAGCATCAACAGGTTTTCCAAACAGAACATTTCCAGTGACAATGCCAAGAGCACAGTCCTCGCGGAGCGTCTGGTGTTTGTTGGGCGGATCTGTGACGGTGTGATCATGCTCCTGTGTGGGCACCCAGCATCCCGCTTACATGTGTGCTGCTATAACGGTCCGGGTGTGTAGGCTTAGCTGTGCCAGGCCTGGGGGGGTCTTTGGGGACAGTGATGAACTCAGACATGTTTAATCAGATCTGGTGACACATGAGCACAGCAGGATTAGCCTAGTTGGCCGGCAGGAACTTGGCTCGGTCTCACTGACCTCCTCCTTTTCCCTCAGCGAGGACTCTCTAACCTTAAACCTAATCCTGGGATCCCTCATTCCTCACTGCTTTTACGTTATTGAATCCCTCCTTTGAGGTTAGGAATACCTCAGGTTAGGAATCTACGTCACATTCTCAGACTTGATTTCTTTAACATACACACAAACATACAGTTGTGCTCATAAGTTCACATACCCCGGCAGAATTTATTCATTTCTCAGAGAATGTGAATGTTAACACAAAAAGTTTTCCTTCATTCTCGGTTAGTGGTTGGGTGACGCCACTTGTCAACAAGCAACTGTGTTTATTCTTTTTAAATCATAATGACAACCGAAACTTCCAAAAAGACACTGATCAAGAATTTACAATATCCTAATTCTTAATACTGTGTATTGTCCTCTTTAACATCAATAACAGCTTGAAGTCTTTTGTGGTCGTTGTGGATGAGGGTCTTTATTTTCTCAGATGGTAAAACTGACCATTCTTTACAAAAAGCCTCCATTTCCTGTAAATTCTTGGGCTGTCTTGCATTAACTGCAGGTTTGAGATCTCCCCAGTGTGTCTCAATGATATTGAGGTCAGGAGACTGAGAAGGCAACTCCAGAACCGTGACTTTATTCTGCTGCAGCCAATGGCAGGTCACTTTGTAGTTTCTGTTTTCATTGTTAATTAAGAAGAGTAAACACAGTTGCTACTGAATAACTGGTTTCACCCAACCACTAACTATAGACCTTGATCAAAAAACCCACTAACTATGAGTGAAAGATAAGTTTTTGTGTTATCATTCATATTCTCTGAAAAAAGGCCAAGACATCTTAACTTCTGCCAGAGTGTGTAAAGTTATGGGCACAACTATACGTTGTCTCAAAACAAACAGCTGGCATGCAACTTTTTTTGTTTGGAATTCTGAAATTTGCCTTTTTCTTTCTTTTGTTTCAAAACTTAAAGTGCTTGTGTTAAGTTATTTTGGCAGCCCCCTCTTTTTCTCTGTGTTTCTTTTACCATTTATTCATACACAAATCTGTCTCTTTTCTCTGAACAGCCAGTTGCAGCTTGAGCATTTGTTGTGGGAGAAAACGGCTTCAGTGTTAATGTTCTCAGTTGACACCTCCCCTACAGCAGCAGTTTCAGGCGTTAAAAATACCTGTGATAAAAATGGTCAGTCTTGAAGTTCATTTTTGTTTGTCATGCAGACGTATTTCATCGCGAAGCATTTTTGAAGTCTGTAAACAGAGGTTATCAGCAACAACATCAGTTATTCATTTAAACTGAGTTTTTATGTGTTGAGTCAGGGTTTCCTATGATGAGTTG
The DNA here is from genome assembly GCA_008086565.1 of Thalassoma bifasciatum. Classification (NCBI taxonomy): domain Eukaryota; kingdom Metazoa; phylum Chordata; class Actinopteri; order Labriformes; family Labridae; genus Thalassoma; species Thalassoma bifasciatum. Next base: position 207,801 of record RPOG01000820.1, read on the forward strand.
GTATTTGGCACTAAACCCTAAGGGTCTACATGTAGAATGAGGTAAATGTTTACAGTGAGGAGGATTATTATCATTATGATTATTGAAGGTTTGCTTTAAACAGAGTATTTACACCAAGAGTTCTGCTGGGTGAAAGGGCAAAACGACTTTGAACAGGATTTAGTATTTATGCTGGCATGTGCATGCTTCACTGCTCTTGGAGGTCAAAAGAGTTAAACAGTGTGCATATTTATGTTGATGGGACATTATTTGGACACAGGAGCACACTTTCTGTCACCAGAGCTGTTACAGATAGTGTCAGGCCGTTATGTTTGGTCACCATCTGAAAGCCAACTATGCTTTTATAATTCAGGATTCACAAGGGTTTTGTTGCTGTTACTGTGACATTACAGTTAACTTTTTCATATTGCTGCATATCAACATGTTAGCCCATCACTCTACATTCAGGGACACATCAGTCAACTCGGAAAGTTAGATCTAATATCTGTGATAAAAGGACGATCTACTAAACTCAGTTCTGTGCTCTGCGGTGTTTACAACAACTATGTGCAAAGTCATCAATGCTGACAGGTCTGTGCATTTTTCTAGTCAGAGCTAAAATAGCTAAAAGGAAGGTAACTAAAGCAGCTCAGCAGTTTGAAGGTATTTCTTACTTGTTTCAACCACAACTGATGGAAACTTACACTGTGAGTTTACTTCTCCACTGCTGGTGTTTTCAGTTGAATGGTAATTCCTGTTACTCCTGGAGATTTACATTTACATTTTTATTCCCATAAAATAATAATAATAGAGTCAGTCGGATGTATTTTTGTTCTAATATGATTCATAACCTATCCTGGTGCACCAGGGCACTGACCTCTGCTGGGGGGCATGCATCATGTGAGCCCACACTACAATAAACAGCATTTGTGTTTGTTCATTTTTATATATGAAAAATAAAGAATCAACAGGCTAACATCACATTAACATCACATAAAACTGATTTTAAACAATACACTAAAACAGTGGTCCCCAACCTTTTCCAACTCAGGGCCCACTTATAAGTCTCAAAAATGTTTGCGGCCCACTTTTGACTCCTGACCCAATAAGTACCAAGTGTAACAAGTTGTTACATTGTGGGTCAGTTATTATATTTGGGGTTTTACTGCATTGTTTTTGTTAATTTCCGGCCCAGCAACTTTATTACATTATTGACCAATCATTGTGTTTTCAGCTTTATTTAATCTTTTTAGTACATTTCAGGCTCTTTTTGCATTGTGGGCCATGTTATATACTGGGCTCTAACATGATTTCTTAAAGGTTTTTTTTTTTCTAAACGACTATTTGAACAGTTTTAATTTGTTTTAAAACTTATTTGAGTTTTAGCATAATTCATTATTCTGTATAATTGTATCTTTATATTATTACCCTCCTTTAAAATCATGCTATTTTGGAAATGATCTGGTGGCCCACTTGTAAGAACTTTGCGGCCCACCAAGGGGCTGCGGACCACAGGTTGGGAATCAGTGCACTAAAACATTTGGGTGGCTGCCCAAATTAGCTTAGCTTTGCTTAGCAGATAGATAAAAGTTTCCCAAGAAAACGCTGATTCAGGATTTTCCTCTTGAGGTTTTACTAAAGAAGCTGGAAAAAGTGAACTCACAAAGAAATGTACATCACTCTCTCACAAGAGATTCATATTCAATACATTTAATATTTCAAGCATCTCCTAATGTACCAGAAACAATACAGTAAGCACAGTGCTAGTTTGGTGGAAATCACATTGATCTGTTTGTGGGAAGCATACATCGATATCGCTTTTGGTTTTAAACAGAATTTAACTTTTATCACAGAAACAAATCCTAGTTACTCTTTGAGAAACACACTGAGAACTCTCATTGTTGAAATACTAACAGTCAAATGTTCTCCATACGGAAGATCAGTGCAGTTCTTGCTTTGTTTTATTTGTTGACATCCAGAGATATACTAATCTAATTTTATATTTTTGTCCCTATAAACTCGAAACTCTTTTCAATGTTGACAAAGAAAACTTGTAAAACCTACTTTAGGAATTGGTGGGGAAGTCATGAATGAATTGGATTGATAAGCAGGGTCAATAAGGGCAGTGATATCAATAAAATCTTATCCCTAACTTAAGTTCACTGAAAATAGTTCTGTACAAGCTTCATTTGGTTATATTTTAAAATTAATAATGTATACAATTGTTTTAGTTTTAAAAAAGATGTATACATCACACTTACCAATAATATATGTTTTGTTGTATCAGTGCATTTAGACTCATATTGTTAATGCAACATCATCCAAAATAATCACAATTGCACATTTTGGCCAAATTGTGCTCTGTTCAGTTTGGGGACTTGGTTCATTTCTACTGCAAACATTTGACTGGAGCAGAGGAAAGCAGAATCTGAAAATCTGTTGCTTCCACAGCAAGTTCATTCTTTAACAACAGCCACATCTGTACCGCCGTGTCTGGTGGTGCTCATGGGGAATGTAGTCTTCATTCAGAGAAGCAAAAAGGACACAGGAAACAACATGAAATCTCTCTGAAGTGCTTTTAGAGTATTAAAGTCAACTAAAAGTTTAAAAGCAGATCATTGTGTTTTAGCAATGAAAAACTTAAACCTCTGTTCTTTCTTTGTCATCTTTATTTTTTACAATAGAAGGCTGCAAATAGTGAAGTTATTATGAGAATTAAAAAAAACCATTTATGTTCTGTTTTCAAAAACCAAATCTAAGAAAAGTAAAATCATTTAGAAGAGAAAGCTGAGCTGTTGACAGCAGCTGAAGCTGTGATAAGAGGGTGTTGTTTCTCCTCTAAAGCTGTGATAGAACATAAATATTTGTTCCTTTGCTTCATTGAACTTTATGTTGCATCTTCAACTATAACCTCAACAGGTTATCGTAATAGTTACAAAAAAACTCTCACATAGATTCAGTTGAGTCTTTGTAATAGACAGCAGGCTGTTCACTCTTCATTCTTCACGCTGCATTGTTTCCTCTTCTTTGTCTGAAAACTGTAAACGCCGCCGCTGTCTCTCCAACTCTCTCTCTCTCACTCCAACTTTTTATGACTGCAGAGGCCAGATCTGGCAGTGGCCTAGTATCCCAATAAAACTGCCCTGCCTTTTCATCCCTTTTCTTAAATTAACTGCAAATGGCCCTCTAACCCAATTTGGGAGAATGCTATGTCATATTTAAACACCAGTGACAGTTAGCATGTCTTTGGTATTAGAAGTGACCGTGTTTACATGCAAACATGAAACAAAGTTGCTGAGAGAGATTTGGTTCACTGCTGCAGCAACACTTTTGTTTTACTCTCAGTTTGATGGGTCTATTTTGATTTGAATGACCTTTCCTCCAAACTATTTTCAACCTCCCCCAGTCTGCACTTTATGCTCACTCTAAAAAGACGTCTGACCTCTCTGTTTGTTAATCATTGTTACATGGAAAACCCATTCTTCCAAGTCATATTTCAATAATTGCATTGTTGATTTGGTGTGCCCACATCAGCCCACTGTCTTAACACCACTGCAGCTTTTCACACATCGCACCTCCACTTCTGCAATTGAGCTGTTAGGGTGACACTTCTGCATTTCAAACCACTGAAGACATGTAATAAAGAACAGCTCAAGGCGTCAATTAATGTCTTGATACATTGACTTATTGTCTGATGGGAAAACATGTGACACCAGCACATACGTATGAGCCACAGCAGCATCTAATGCAAGGACTTCCACTTTACTCAGAGATAGAAACAAGTGACAGAGGCAGGAGAGAATGAAACTCTAAAGTTTGTTGGTTGTGAGAGAATTCAAGGAGAAAGTACAGAGATGTGAGGTTGGATCGAGGTTAAGTGTAAGATTCCCCCCTCCCAGAATAAACCCCTTCCCTGGAAGTGCCAAGTGTCTCGGCCTCTTCCCCTCCACTTCTGCCATGGCACGGTCAGAGTGTGTTTCTGTGTGTGTGTGTGGGCTCAGGCAACACGTGAATCTCTTAAGTGTTTGGCGCAGAGGGGGAATATTAATCTCTTAACTGCTGCACTGCTGCGACACACACATGAACGTGCCGTGCTGTGTTTAGGTCTGTGTGTTTACCTCCCTGAATGTGGACCTGACATGTTATTGCTTCCAGAGAGGGAGCCTCTAGTGCCGCTCTGATCCACTGTGATGTAGTGCGTCCTCGCTGTGTAAATAAAACAGAGAGGAGCTTGGACCGCCCCGCCGCAGAGGGGGCAGAGCCAAGGCATGATATTTAGATTCAAAGAGGCTGACGTTATTTCTCAGAACTCCTCGTGTTTTCCGTCGAAGCCTGGACCGTCTGGAGCTGCAGCAGCAAACAGGCCGAGCCCAGCACCGATGATGTCACCGGGTTAGTGAGAGGGAACAGGTGCTGCTTGTGAGGCAGACACAAGCCCCGCTCTGAAATGCTCGGGACACCTCGGTGGTGCGTTCCACTTCGCTAACACACGTACACACACATTCGTACACACACATACCCCCCTCAAACGAAGACAGCTGGTGCGTTCAGACCGAGAGTCTCAGCTGAGTGAAGCGGAGCTGAATGTCTGTGAAAATAGTTCTGAGTTTTAAAATGGAAACAGGCTGTTGCCAAGAGGCACAGTGGAAGTATAGTGACCTATCAGTTACTGAGGGACCCGAGTGTGTGCAGAGACAAACCTGTGGCTCATCTTAACATACTTAACATAGTGACTGACATGTTTGGAGCTGGTTTCAGTATTTGTGTGAAAGGGCCAAAACACCTCCTTCTCTTTGTTTTCAGTTTAAAAGTTACAGAAGCAAAGGACAGTTTTTGAAAGTTTGAGCATTTTTATGAGTGGTCAAAAATGCTGCAAATCTGACTTTTGATGACTTAACCAATAATTCAAGAGTAGAGGCCAGGGCTGATCAATTTATTGTTTCCTGATCAAAATCTTAATTTTAGCCATGTGTCGCCAAAGCTGCAATTTTCTTTGCCATGCTCCTGACTGACCTGGGATCTGTTGTTTCTGTTTTTCACATTTCTGCCTTGAGTGTAAGACGACTGGGCAAGATCCTTTCTTCATTGGGATTGTTGAAATCTTTTTTAACATTTTTTCTTATTTAACTTTTTTTTTCTTGTTTTTTATTTTATTTATCTTTTTTAACTTAACACAATTAAGGACACTACATTCTTTTGAAAGTTAAGAGTCAAAGATGCCTCTATTTGTTCTTCACTTATTGAAAAGCAGCTATTGGTCAAGGACTTTAAAGAAAGGACATGCGTATTTTCTGTTAATAAATACATGTGGAAACAATTCTTTCCTTCAGTTTTCATCATTGCATTACAGTCAAACCTTTTGATGTTTCAATGATATGATGTAATTTCCTGTCAAGTTTGTAAATGGTACTGAACATTGTGAAAACTTCACTGAAGCTGGATTTGAAGAAAATCGAGAATTGAATTGAGATTACAAAATCTGTCAGAAAAATCACAATTACATCTTTTTCCAAAATTATTCAGCCTTAGCAGAGACTGATGGGAAACTTATTATGCTGATAAAATACATAGTAACAACATCCATTATCCCGTGTAATGTAATGTAATGATTGAATTCCATCAGTAGAAAATCAAACAGTATGTTTTGAAACCTAACCACATTCTTGTGACTGTGAGGAAGTGGAAAAGTTGACAACTTTCTATGCTGGACATTGGCATGGGGTTCTTAAAGCTGGGTTTTCATTTGTGCATTACTCAGAAAAAAAACACTGCATACTTGTAGTTGAGTCACTAAGTTGTAGCTAATTTTAGAAAAGGGTTTTAGTGATGAAGAAACAACAGTTAAATGTTCTTTTGATACATTTATTTGAGTTGTATAATGAGTGAATAATATGTTAAATCAAAATATTTTGAGATTTTGAAAAATATTATCAAAAATTGGTATCGTTGAGCACTGATACTGATTCCCAAGTACCAGGGATTGGAACCATATCAGTTCAAATGTGAAAGGTTCCTGTCCTGAGGTTTAGATTTTAGAACATGACTGATATTTTTGCCAGAATCAGGAATAAATGTGCATTATTCTGTATATCTTTAGATAACGGCCAGTAGCTTTTTGTGGGATATTAATGCTCAATAGCAGATACACTGACAAGGATTTCTGCAAAAAAAAATGTTTTTTGTTTAATCCAACTCATGAGCACAGTCCTTTGCCTATGGTTATATGTCGTGGATCTACCTATCTATCAATCAGCTTATAGATCACAAGGCCTTTCTTTATGTCAAAGCAACACCTCTCATTCAAAGCCAAGTTTTTACTTAGAATCAGGACAAGTTTCACCACCACCGAGCAGAATTAATACTCAGCACACACCTAAAAATGTAATTAAACATATTGAACAAGCAAGAATTTGCAAGAAAATGGGAAAAACAATAAGCAAGAAGAATGAGGAGAAGTGGAGCACACCATAACAGTACAAGTGGAAAAGGATAAAAGCAAACTCAGATCATATACACTGAAACTATAATGCATTGACTTTACTTTAAAAAAATATGCAAACTTGCTGCCTTACAAAAAGTAATTTCTGTTAACTCAGATAAAGTAGATTTGATTAACTTATTTTTTGTGAGTTTGCAGTTCTCAAATGAACTTAAATAAATTCTATCAGAGTAACTTATGCAAAATCATTCCTCAGGTTGACCATGAGTGAGGAGGGCAGGGAGTGGATATAAGACCCTGCTGTACATGGATATATCACATAGGTGACACAGGCTGTCTCTGCCCTGGTATAGACTGACTGTCTACGCTCCATGGCTTAGTCCAGCTGTCAACAGCATAGACTGGATGACAATCAATAAATTTCATTTTCTTCTGTAAAATTATGGGTGAAAATTTCTGTGAATGCTGGGCATTAGCCTCTAACTCAAACAGGCGTTTTCATTTGCCCACTCAAGCTGCCAATCATGTACTTGGCCAGTCACTACCACAGAGCATCAACAGCCAGTCAGTTGGTCGGTGCCTTGGTGCACAGACAGCCTGTCTACACCACTGAGCACAGGCAGCTCGTGTGTGAATCACCCATGTACAGCAGAGTCTCATGTCCCCTGTGTGTCCTCCTCACTCACGGTTACAGGGTTTGGTTATCAACTTTTGATAGGTTACTGCCGTGACATGAGTTGTCAGAACTTGGTTCTTTTCAGCTTTAACAACTTCAAATTTGTGGTCAACTTTACTTGGAAATTTTGAGGCAATCGGTTTCCTAAATTTTTCAAGTAAAGTCAACACAAGAAACTTGTCTTTACTAAGTTTAAGTAAGTAGACTCAATAGAGTGAGCTAAAATAAGCTAAGGTAACTTTTTTTTTTTTTTTAAGTAAGATTTACTATTACATTTTACAGTGTGTGAGTTATTCAAATTGTTCAGTTTGCAGTTCCTGCTTACTTCAATGGGTTCAATACTATAGGATGAATATTTGCCACCAGATACTGAATTAAAAATACTGTGTGTGATTTGAAAATGGTTTTATCACTTCCAGTGTGAGTGATCTGTTTCGCATTTAGCTGAACCTCTCCACTGACGACGGACAACACAAGGTCAACAGGACACATGAATCAGCTCTGAATCTGCTCCCAACTTTGTTTTTTTTTCTGCCACATCACTTTTTGAGACTGTGACATTTCTGTGGGAACTTTACCCTGCCACTCCGCAAATGCTGAAACATTCTGCCTTGAAATATGTAAGAGCCTGTTAGAGCTGCATTCTTAACAATGGAGTGTCCTCAACAGCAGTGGTTTGAGATCAAGAATCAGCAGTTTGTTACTGTCAGAGAGCGCTCAGTCAGAAAACAAGCATCTAACACTGATGTGTGTCAATGTCAGGTATTTGGAGCTGGTGCAGGGCAACTGGTGGTGATAAAATACCATGCAGCTGCAGAAAATCATCTTTCTATTCTGAAACCGTGGTCAAATGAAGTCATGTGTAGGAGGTTAGAATTTGGTTTTACTTAAATAGTTTTCTGTTAAGTGCAATGGATGAACAAGATGTCCTGAAGCTTTAATTTGGTGTGCAAAAAGGTCAGACATAGTCCGTTCCTTAAAACTCTCTCTCTGTGTACAGCCTCAGCGTTATGTAACAAGTACTTCCTGTTTTGAAATGACAGAGCAGTCACCCCATACATTTGACTCTCTTTCTCCATTTTAGTTCAACAAGATATTTCATGTTTCATTCAACGTTTATCTTTTCTCTTTAGCTTTGTCTGCCTCTGCACTGTGATGTATCTGACTGGTTTTGTGGTAACAGGGGATATTTCTCATACATCACTGCTCTCAATGGTTCACAGAAAAAAAAAAAAAAGAAGCAGAATCAGGAAGTGTGTAGTAAGTTGCACACCCTTCTTGAACCCGCCCATCTGCAGTTTGAAAAAAAGCCACAGAAGAAGGGGAAATGGGAGGATGAATTGAGTCGCTCTGGTGAATGCATCTGTGCGTTCAGTGTGTGGATGTTGATGTATGGAGGCAGACGCAGCACTGACCGCCGGACAACAAGAGATGATAAAGAAGCTTTAAGAGCTCCCAGCTCCATCGCTGCAGTTTCTAATTCTCACCGGCACTCACTGACTCTCTCTTCTTCTCTTTCTCCTCCCTCCCTCCTCACCTCCTCTGTCTCCATGCAGTCCTCCAGCTCAAACTCCTGCAGAGACGCACACGAGAGGAACTGGTCAGCCAAGGGATCATGCCACGTAAGTCTCTGCTTTAAGTGTGTGATGCTCAGGAGGGTTCATATGTGCTCATCTCTTTCAACTTACACTCTGCATCGTCAGCACTTCGATTTTTTTCCATCTGGTGCTGCACATGCTCAATAAACTCCACAGAAGAAGCACTAACACTCTCTCTCACCTCAGGGCAGATTTTGTTAAGCTTGTAAAAGATTTTCATATTTCTACTCTTGTAAAAAAAACACAAGAGTACTGAAAAAGTGTGTGTGCATGCTGGAACAACTACACGAGATATTCTGGAGAATTTCATCCTTTTAGTGTGTCAGAAAATCACTTTAAAGAAGAGACGCTGCTGAAAACGTCTGTCACTATCTGTTTATGTGATCTCTTTGAGAGTATGTGTGTTCTGCTAGTGTCAAGTTTGGTGGTGACTTTGCACCACTTTGTGTTATCAAATAGGGCAGCTTCCTCTTCAAGTGTATCCACTTCCTGTTTTCAGAGTTCCGCACATCACAGGAGGAGGAGGAGATAACATTTTCAGAAAAACTTCTTGTGTTTCTGTTTACAGAAAAGTGATAAGTGGTAAATACAGGACTTTAAAGATGTTAGTTTTTAGACTAAAGCATCAGCAACATACTGATCATGTTAGAGTCGATCCCTGGAGAAGAAGAGATTGTAGAGATGAACATTATGTTCTTATGAATATTTCAGGAGAACTTGAGAAGTTGAGTTTTCACACGTGCACTCAAAACATGAAATTTCCAAAATTGATCTGAGTGAGCTGCATGTGCAACACAATCAGTCTCGATGTATCCAGACTTTTTAAGACACCTCCTTTAAAATGTTGATGTGGAGTTTTGATCTCTTAATGCAGCGGGTAAAAGTCAGAAAAAATCCCTGTTACCAAGTGGGCACAGTCCTGACTTTAACATCATGAGTCCTGCTTTTCGAATGCTCTAATTATTATTTGTTTGTAAAAAGAAAACTCAAATACTGCACAGGACTATCATCTAGTGTTCAAAGTATAATTAAGTGTTTTTACCCCTCGTTGTAATGCAACATTACTATATTGGTAGTTGGAGGGCTTCTCTTTTTGCCATTAAATAGCAAAAATCTTCCAAAATAACAAGAAGATTTGAGGTACAAACGTGTAAGTTGCTAGTAAAGCCTGGTTTATGCTTGACGCACCCACAGCGTCATTTTGGCATCACACTGTCCCTCTCACACGAGAAGTTTTCGTGTCATACACCTCTGAAAATTTGTAACTGCTGTGCAGAGATGTGCAGACAATATGGCGGCTGACCTGGAGCTTCTAGTGTCTAAAGCGCGAAAATATTTGATTCATCACACAGAGATCACCTTGTTAACTGTGTTATGACTTGTCCTAGTCGTCCCACTCTACAGAGAGGAGGAATAGGCGAAAAAATAATGTTGAAAATAAACAAAACAGACTTCTTCTACTCTAGTTAAATGCTCTGGTAGATGTGTTTGCGATATACTGCCCCCCTGAGGGCAGAACAAAAAGTATAAAAGTCACTTACGTTCTCTCGTGCAGATCTCTGGTGTCATTTTTCCGCGCAGGAAGCATAAACCAGGAGCAACACTGTGAGATTCAGAGTTAGAGAAACACAGAAAAACTTACAAAGAATTTCGATAGGAACTTCCACAAACATGAATAAAAAATGAGGTCCAATGTAAACTTTGCTTGCTAAAACTGTGATATAAACAGATTTTATCAACAACTAACTAGCTTATGATAACTCTGCACAGTTCTTAAATGGATCTGTTCTCCCTTATGACTGCAGGAGTGAATAGAAAACCATTTAGAGATTGTATTTTCCAACTACAAGTCTCACATTTTTACGTAGTCTTGCTGGTCCTGCAACTTATATATCAAATAAATGAGGAGCTGTAATGAGTAATTTTATGAAAGAAATCGCTAAATTCATAAATGTGATATATTATAAAGGAGATATCTTCAACAGCTCTGATGATATGACACACTGACAGAGGCTCTGCATCTTTGGATCAGACAGGCAGACAGATCTCAGTCTTGTTATCGTGTTAAGGACAAATAAAAGTTCATCCACGTATTCACTTTCCCTCGGTAGACAGCTTTTGGGTATTTTTCTCTGGGAGGGGACATAAGGAAAGAAAGTTATAGGAGCACACACAGAGAAGAGAAACTGGGACTGAACTATGGTCACAGATATGAGGTGCTGTAGGAAAAATATTTCAACCTCCTGATGAACTTATGCGAACAGTTCTGGAAATATAGTCCAGTGCCACTTAACTTTTTTTTCCTCTTCATGATATATTTTTTGACTGATGCAGCTCACAGTCTGGAAAATACTTTTTTCATTGAATAAGTAGCAGTGACTTTCAAATTATTATTTTTTTTGCTTGAAATACCCATTGCTGCTGTTCAGTCCAACAATTAGTGTGATCTTCATTTAGTCAGGCTGCTTTTATATTTGTTTCCTTATACCAGTTCATTCGTATACACTCCTTTATTAATAATGTGAATATGTCTTTTTACATTGCATTCATACAAAGCCAAAAACTTTACATAGTAGCACTTTAGGGATTATTCCCTGGTCTCAAAGTGTATATGGTTTCCTATGTTGTGTCATTCTTTGTGAGCCAATTTGGAAGAGACGGGAGAGCTCTAATTAACCCACATCGTAACTAGTCAGCCAGCTAGCTAACTAGCTCTTGTAAGGCGGCATGGTTCATGTGTGATTGGTCAACTCAGGCAGCAAAAGGATGAGTCCTTCAGAAGATCCTACACTCAAATAGAGACAGTTAGTGTGACTTCACGATACTTTTCAGGAGCAGGTTCTTCTGCGGTTTAGAATCAGAATCAGAATTTACTTTATTGTCCCGTCAAGGGAGATTTAAAGTGGCATCTGCAGGATTATTTATTACATTTGAAGAAAAAGTCTATTATTAGCTTCTTGTTATTTATAGAAATGTGACACATGAACCAGGAGAAACCAGAGCTGAACTGAAATATTCATATCTGCCTCTAAATCGACTTTCATGTCATCAACCTGCAAATAGAAGTCACATTCTGCAGGTCCTTGAAATTCCAGCTTTTGTACACTTCTACTACTGTGGATAAATAGTGATGACATCATGGTGAAGTGCTTTAACGAACATCACTGAGCTCACTGAGGACAATCGAAGTGTGTGGAACTGATGAGGAGGTCAGTTTCCGCTGCGGCATCAAATCCTTACACTGGTTTTTGCAACTGTCGGTGGCGTGAATGATCAAGTTGTTCCGTTTCCTTTCTTCACTGACCTCAGTCTAGTGAGACAAATCAGTACAATACAATGAGAATAGTTCTGAAATTCCTGTAGAAAATACATTTTAGCTTGGCTGTGGTGCTGGCTGATGGATGTGAGTCATTGTAAGTTAAAGGTTGAGTCACTGATTCTTATTCAGCATCTTGTGGGTGAGAAGTTGCCAGACGGTGACTCTGTGCATTTGTAGTGCCATCTTTCAACAAAGGACTGTCTGCTGTCCCCATCTGTTTTTTTATTCTGATATTCTTTTGTCTGTGTCACACATAGAGATTATGAACTTTCTCTGCAGTCTGACTGTGTAAATCAGGATGATATGCATGCTGCGCAGACAGAATATAATGTCTTATAGGCCTTAATAATTAGTTGTTTTTTTTTTCTTTGACGCACAAACCAGGAAATCTCCTCCTGAGTTATTTCTCTCAGATGATAGTCAGAGGATTAGCTGAGCGGTGGTCTGCTCTGCTGAGATCTTCACTGCAGGTTATATCACAGCTGGTATGCGTGTCTTCCCCTCTCACACTAAGTCAGGGCTGTGACACGAGGAATTCCCCCCACCCACCCAGTCAGCTGAGGCTCACATATAGAGTGGACGCCCCACCATGGCAGCATGTCCACACTCACTCACCTACAGCAGGGGTTTCACCAGCTCTTGGACAATAGTACAAGCGCCGTGTTACATCATCCTAACTGCCATTGTACTTCTGGTATCCTTCCCCAAAGACAGGGAACATGTTTGTGTTTTTCAACTGTGAGGTTTCCAAACTTTCACAAGCTTCTTTTTGATGAGGGCTGTTACTTTGGGTCTAAATATGATTGAAAAACACAAAAGAAGAGACTTATTTAGCTTGGTTAGGCTAACAGCTGTTGGCTTGAGATGAGTTTTTCAAGCATAAACACACCTTGAAGGACACAGGGATCTATTTGAAAAATATTTGAATAGTCACTACTCATTACTATACGAGCATGACGACAGAGAAGGAGAAAAATACTTGACAAAGCATGTTTTATTTTACTGTTCTACAAAAGGACATGGTAGTTTTATTTTGTTTTTATTTTTGTGGTTTTCTTTTAAGTACTTTCAGGCTCCAACACATGTTCTAAGAGGATAGGCTGTACAGAATAGGATCACAAGACCAAGCCTAGGCCCAGATATATCAGTTTTATTCAGCAAAGTTTGTGAATAACACAATTTTATCTACTTTTCAAGGAAATGCCTCTCTTTTACAACCACCTGACATGTTTATTTTCTTCTTATTCTGATATATAGGCAATTATCAAACAGCTTACAGAGGTCGTACAGCCACAGTCTGGAGGTTGTAGGGTATTACAGCCAGATGCTGATTAAAAAGATGATTTATTTTCTTATTATTGAGCATGTTTTGGAGGCTTTTACAACTTTTTAAGAGAGGATAGTAAAGTGGAGTGCAGAGTTATGTAAGAAATGGGAAATGACATGCAAGAAAGCAAACTCTGGCTGCTGATTACATAAGTGTGACTTAATCACTAGCTCTGAAAACTGGGGGATGTTCAGATCCTGATCTAAAGTGTTGGTATGAGGACAGTTTTGGCATTTTCTAATTGATCTGTGGTCTGCATCTCAGTCATCTGATCCGTCACGTTAGCCATCATCTCTGTTATTCACTGTATGTCCTGCTTTTTCAACCCTTTGTTTACCATCCTGCCTCACTGCAGCTGGACAGCACAGTCCGTGACTTGTGATTAGTTTGACAACAGACGTTTGTCCTGTGGTTATTAATTTATTTCTTTAAAGGGGACAGTGCAAGAACATTTCAGAGCTGCAGCAATCTGGATTAATTCTTTTACTTTCCAGTTTGGATTGATTTAGGTTGGTTTAAGTCGTGATCTAATATTGGCAAAATAAACATTTCAGTGAGAACTGAAAAACCTGAGAGAATTGCATTTGTGTCTAATATTTAGAATCATTGTCCTGTACAGTCTGAGAGTTGCGTAGTTGTGTTCAGAGCAAACTTGAAATTTAGTGTTGTATTGTATACACACAAGTTTAAGGGGATACATCACAGCTTGTAAAATATATTAGCTGGCTTTAAGAACAGAACTACCTGGACTAAGTTAAATGACGTTAGTAAGCTCAAGACATTATTACAGCTATTTTTCATTCATTAGTGTTTGAAAATAGTATGAAATACATTTAAATTAAACTAAAAAATAAATCAGTGTTTCTTTCCTCTTTATCAGAGTTTATCCTTCCAAACCCAAGTATCAGATCAGGGCTCGGTATCAGCAGATATTTAATAATAAAAATCATGTCAGTATATTCAGGGGCAAAAGAAGCTAATGGAGACACCACTATTGGAAAAACTATTTTAAATAAAGAATATGTGCATGAATATTTAGAAATCACAACCAATCATTACTATTGTCAAACATCATTAAAAAAAACTGATATGTACTATAGCCTGACATTATTATTCCCAAGAGAAAATAGTCAGCTTTGAATTTTAAATGTATTTGTTGAAAAGGAAGAAGCTTGGAGAATTAGCTTCAATGTTCAATTCTGCAGTAAAAAGTAGCTTTCATAAATGTAGCTTATTTGATTAGCTAATATGTAGCAAATTTGAAATTAAATCTGTCAATTAAATTTGTCACAAGAGCTTTTGCACAGAGCACATGATCTGCTTCATTTGGATTTGTCAGAAGGCTGAAGTTTTCACTCTGAAATTTTCTTGCGGCCGAGAAGTCAGAGGTCAGAGTTTTCAACACAGAAAACCCCAACCTCAACGAGTTGTTAGGAACATTCAGAACAAACAACAGGTGTAATTTAAAAGTGAGGATTGATATTTCTGTGTTGAAACATGGCGCTGTTTTGCATCTTGTACTTTTCCTGATTGATTGTTGTTTGCAGAGCTCTGTCAGAGCTAATGAGGGACAGAATAATGGAATAAAGGAGTAGAGCGAACACTCTACGTGACTTGGTCTAAATACATACATATGTGCATGATGTTCAAACACACAAACAGAGACTTTCACACCTCTGCTGAGGTCAGTCAGGGCGAGGTGCAGCGATGCATTAATGTCGTCTTTGTGTGCAGCCGCCCATCCATCAGTTCACTCTCTCTTCTGTCTTGTCACTTCTTTCATAACCATTGAGAAATAACGTCCACCAGAGCTTGCAGATGTTGTTTCTCATGCTGTTTTATAGAAACCTACATTTGAAACAGTCTGTGACAAGTTTCAGAGCTCTGCACACATAATCAGTCTGAGAATAGGCATGGAACTATAAAAAGAGCAACTCTTTGAGTTCTGAGTCACTAAAGAGGCTGCACAAGGAACAAAAGGAGGCTCAATAACCATCTATTAGATTACACTCTGGTTGAAGTTAAGTTTATCTAAGTGCTCAGTTTATTTAGGGGAGCCTCTGGTTTTTGGTCACACTCATGTGGTCGTGTGGGGCTCACAAACCCACCTCACCTAAACTCTGCCTCCACCATTGACTACAGCTCAACTTCCTGCAGCTGCTTCCCTGTTTCAGCCTCACAAGCACAATAATAACATGATCAGGAGCTCACCTCCAGAATTACAGACCCATGATATGTAACACAGTTACGCTGTAATAACTGAGTCGGCTTTTACTGCAGAGCATCTCTACTTAGTTCCTGCTCACACAGCACGCTGCACCTTCCTATCTGCCTCCTGATCTGTCATCACTCAGTGCGGCTCAGAATCGCACTCCTGACCCCGCATCCTGCCGTCACTTCTGCTTCGAATCTGTCTTCCTCTATAGCTGTGCCTGTTCTCACATTGTCGCCAGCTGAAAGGAGCATTACGACTTCCATTAGTCTGTCTGAGCTGACTTCATCTCTCTCTCTCTCTCCCTCTCTCTCTCTCTGTGCAGCACTGAAGAGCCCAGCAGCCTTTCACGAACAGCGGAGGAGTCTGGAGCGAGCAAGGGTGAGTGTCTTCACAGGAGTGGGATACCTGTTTGTTTTTTCTCTTTTCTCAGAGGACGTGCTTTGTAAAGGTTTTCCATTACAGTTAGAAGTGAGCGGCTGGGATCACAAAGCACTGCTTGTGTTCAAAGCATACACCTTTCTATTATTGTAACCCTTTGATAAATGGAGTATCAATACTTTATATGTGTCACTAATAGAAATCTTATTCTTGTAATAATCTGCAAACACTCAGCATTACCAGGAAAGTTTTAAATAACTTAAGTTCACTTTCATTTTACGCTGCTTTGATGCAGAATTTCTATATAAAAAGTCAAACACTACAAATAAAAATTCCTTTACTTGAATTTTTTTGTTTTTTCATAATGAGATCCACTGTCAGTGATTCCAAGTCAACAGAAGCAGGCTGATGTTATATAACTAAATATTGCAATAAAATGCTGCTTTATCGCAATTTTAGAGACTTTTTTTTGGCTGGAGATCGAACCCTTCTTGAGGAAAACTTTACCAGTGTTTGTTACCTCTTTAAAATTACCAAGCATCATCCATTCATTCATAAACATAAAAATAAACAAAACTAGGCTGTAAATTTGGTGTCAGTGGCAGCAGATTCATTTAGATAAAACAGCAATTTATGCATGTGTATGTATATATGTATGTGCAATATGTATTTGTGTTGTTATTTTACATGTGTGCTCCCGCTTTATGAGGGATATTATGTGGGAAAACAGGCCCCCTGTTACAAGCTTTAAATAGCTTCTTTGGGGTCACCCTTTCCACACATCCACTGAGAAATCTTTTGTACATATGTATATGTATATGTATATGTATGCATGTGTGTATCAGTGTTAGTCAAGGTTGATGTGTGTGAATAAACTAAACTTAAACTCAAAACACTTAAACATATCTTTGACTTATCAATCAGCTAAAAATAATTCTAGAAATGAAGAAAAGGATCTAAAAAAAATTGTGAAATTGTTTAGAAAATGAAACACATACAAAAAAGCTTGACGATAATTTGAGGTTTAAAAAAACAAGATGCGGTAAAAGTTACCGTGTGTTTATGTTGAAAAAACCACCAGACCTTAAATCTTTCAACAACCTTTAATCTTGATTTGAAACAAAAGATAAGACAAGTTCATCTTTGATTTATTACACAACAACGGGTAAGTTGTAGCGTTACAGCAGCAAAGAGCTTAAATTGCAAACATGAAATGATTTTTTTAATGCAATTCAGTAAACAAAGGGGAGACATTTTTTATGAACATACATCCCAGTATTATTATTTTTTTACAAAATAGATCAGCTGAGGGCTGCAGAACGAACACAACCTGGACAGAAACATAGTTTGTATCACCTGAGCCTATAGGTTTAAATTGTCTTTTTACTATGACTGTGGCAGTTGGCAAAGAAGTGGATCTATAACTGATGCTCATCTAAGTTACATCATAACTAAATTATTCTCTTCTCACTTGTGCTGCTGTCTCTGTTTCTCTCTGAATTCTTCTTCTTCCTGCTTCAGACTGAGGATTACCTGAAGAGGAAGATCCGGAGTCGGCCTGAGCGCTCGGAGCTGGTCAGGATGCACATTTTGGAGGGTGAGTTAGTGCCTCAAAGTCAACACTTACTGACACTGAAGAAATCCCCTGTAGAGTCACCCAAAGGTTATGTGAAGCCAATGAAACTAAGGTTAAAAGGAACTGTAAACAAAACAGGACAGATTCACTTCCATGTGGAAAGGTTAACGTGAACTGGATTTCAAGGAAAATCTAAGACTTACAGTTGTAGTCTTTGTTTGAACAAAGCTTAGCGATTCTTCCTCGTGATGATTTACAGTTTGATGGCTCTCTGACATCAAACTGTAAATCTGTAAACTGAAGTTTGCATTGAAATATTTACAACATGAGCTCTGACTGTTTGTCTGCTTGTGTGTGGAGTATGTTTCTCACAGCCTGAATTTCCTTTCACTTCAGCTTTAAAGCAGAGCTCAAACTCAGAAACGTGCATCAGAGAAACTTAAAACATCTGTTATCTCCAGACTTTAAACTTCCCACTTTATGGATCATCTTAAGTCCCCGTGATCACATTTTTGGTGATGTCTTAATCTTGCTACGGACCTTCTTAATCCTCTTAATCCGAGATGAATGACTGTGACGGCGCGCGCGTGTCGTCCACAGAGACGTCTGCAGAGCCCTCCCTCCAGGCCAAGCAGCTGCAGCTGAAGAGAGCGCGGCTGGCTGACGACCTCAACGACAAGATCTCCCACAGACCAGGCCCCATCGAGCTGGTTCACAAGAACATCCTGTCTGTCAGCTGCACCGTGCACTCACCTCTGGGTAACTGCACACACACACGCTCACACACATGACTCACAGACGTAAACTCACACAAGTCAGAGCATTCAAAAAGCCACATACGCTGTGAACAAAGTCAAACATAGCTTAGCAACACCCACACTCATGTTTCAGCATGACTTCGATTGTTGCTTTTGATCATACTCACAAATAGACTTTAAAGTTGTATCCAGACTGAAGCAAAGGAAATACATTTACCTCAGGTTAACAAATATCTGAACTATATGTCTGGTACCTCTCTGAGTCCAGTGTGTGCATGAATGATCCAGGGTTTGTGCACAGCAAGCAGAATATTTACAGTTATCAGTATAAATGTTTGCAGCTGCTTCTGTCACACAGGGTTACTATGAATCATAATGAAGTCTTAAAAAGTCTTTAATTCATTGAAATTTTATATTCTGGTCTCAAAAAATTCTTACTCAAAGGTCTTAAATTTGTCAGGGCAGGATTTGTTAATGTTTTATTGATTTTATTTTTTTTTGCATGACTTTTCCAGAAGAAGATATATAGAGGATACTGTCTTAGAAGCTGCTGATATAAGATGTTATCAGCATCCTGGGTCACTGTTTGCTCTTTAACATAAATTCATTGAACCAGAGAGCACTGGGGATCACTTTATGTTAAAGAAAGAGACAAAAAGTAAACTTAAATGAGTTCGATTGAGTGACACATGCTACAATTGGGGTTTGCAATACAGTAGGATCCCTCAGCTATTGACTATATTTATGTTTTTGGTCTTAAATTTAATTCAAAGTGGCATTAAAACGGTCCTAAAAAATCTTAAATTTGACTTGCAGAAACCTGTAGGTACCCTGGTTACAGTTTCCTAATGCAGTGGTTTCCAAAGTGTGGGCTGTGGTCCAGTGGTAGGCCCTAAAGTTACAGAAAATGGGCCACAAGAAGTCATTTGTAATTAGTGGTTTAAAATTTGGCAAGATGTGATGTATAAATATATATATGCATTTTTGTTTTCATTTAAATATCAACTGTGTCTCATAACCCAGTGCAATCAAAAAAACCATAGGCTAAGCTCACTATCATACATGTAGCTATCAGCAAAAATAGTTGGTACTACACATACCTAGTACACCCCTGTTCAAAATCTTAAGAACGGTTGAAAAATTGAACTAATTTACCTGTTGCATGGTTGGATTTTTAAAAGTTTCTAAGTAGATTTTCAAAATGCAAAAAGAAGAAATGGGATTGGGACACAAAAAAATGATGAAGCAAATTGTTTAAATCATTTATCTATCCTTTTAAGAGGTTACATAACATACAGTTGATAATTTCTCATCAGAAAGCCTCAATCTTGTGATCTTTTCACAAAATAACAGCCACCCTCACCTTTTTTTTTTCTTTGGTCACACCCTGGCTTTAATTCACAGATTATTTTTCAGACTTTTGTAGCCACATAGCTCAGGTTCTTTACTTTTTAACTCACGATGCCTGAAAGGCCCAAAACATCCTCAGGGACCCGTCACACCCAGGACATCACCTGTTTGAAGTGCTGCCCTGTGGTCGACCACTCAGAATGATGAAAACAAGGACAAACAGATTGAAAAACAGGTTTTACCTCCAAGCAACAAGGGTATTGAATTTAAAGTAACATGTTTTCTGTGAAATAAGTTTGAATGCTGTGTGGATGTGCTTGTTTTTACTTTATTAGTGTAATGTGTTTTTACTCCGTTATTTGACATTTTTTCATCCTTTTTTTATCTACCAGCATTTACAAGGTCTTTGCAGTGAGAATCAAGATATGTTCTTTTCTACTCTGTTCAGGTTCAGATGCAAAAAGCAAGGATGGTAATGAATTTTATTTATGGGACACTGTCCAAAAAAGGCCTCCAAAGTGCTAAAATGAAATAAAAATAAAGAGGAATTTAAGATTTAAACTAAAAAAATATCAAAAGACAATTTTAAAAGTATATGAAAATGCTAAAAACCACAGATAAAAGATAAACAGATAAAAGGAAATAAAACTCCAGAAGAATATGAACAAAAAAATGAAAAGCTGAAAGAAATTAAAGTTGAAATATGAAGGCTCTTACCTTTGGTACTACTTAGTAAAGAATAAAAGTAGCATTTTTAGGATGTAGACGAATATAAAATAAATGAAAGGTTAAAGAATTAATTGTTAGAAGATGACAGATTTTGCTTGTAATATTGTCTAAGAAAGAATAAAAGGAATGTTTCGTTTTTTAAATTGTTTTTCAGGCTTTTCATACCTTTAATGGGACAGTGAATAGAGTAGGAAATGGAGCAGAGTGGAGAATGACGTGAGGCACAGACCACAGGCTGGACACAAGTCAGGCCACCCGCTTAAGGGTGAACCTCAAGGGTGGTCACCTAAACCACCAGGCCATCTGCACCACACAGAAATATGTTTTTAAAAATGATTTCAAAGAGAATAAAGATTCAGAAAAGTTCACTTTTGGTCCTCAGCATTGTTACCATGTACTGAAATGGTGAACTAAGTTTGAAATCTTGCAAAATGTAACATTTAATTCATATCTGCACACCTTTACCAAGGTAATTACAACACCCAGGCATCCACACACACTTGTAACACTTGTGTTGTACAAATGAGTGTGTAAACACACTCCTCAGGTTGCATCATTCTCCTGAAGGTGATACATGAAAAAACTTTTGACTAACAACAGAAATGACACAACAACAATATTTGGCCATAGTCCTGTGTTGAAACCCAGCAGAAGATGGAGTGTTGTATAACTTCTCTAAAATTAGTCAGTGGTGTTGAGCAATCTGCTGAACAGCCGTGACTGAGCTCTACAGTCAGATACTTGTGAGGAAGCTGCAAATTGAACTCGCTTGTCCTCAGGCTGAAGCTGAGACAGTAGATTTTGGAATTCATGAGACATTTTTTCACAGTTTTACCTGCTACAGATCAGAAGATATAACACAAACTCTGATGTTTTATTAAATGGTATAAACATTTCTCCTCCCACAGCTGAAGGAGAGAGCTCCTCGTTAGATGAGGACAGCAGTGACGCTCTGTCCCCGGACCAGCTAACCAATCACGACTCTCC
>RPOG01000821.1:0-229122 GCA_008086565.1 Thalassoma bifasciatum
CCTTTGTGTTGGCTCACTTCATCTCAAATGCCAAAAGTCTTCTCAAAAGTCACAAAACACACCTTCAAAATGAAAAATGTATCTCTGTTCTATTTTCTCGTTTCTCTAGGTAGACCGACAATTAAACATTACATAGATAGGGCCATTGGATCTCATTGATCTAAGCTTAGGTTCAGTACAAAACTGCTGGAAAAAGCAGATGCTTCGAGCGGGAGTTGAACCAGCGACCTTAGGATCACTGCTATAATCAGTGTCTTCAGTCCTCCACTCTACCAACTGAGCTATCAGAGTGGGTGTACAGTACAGAAAGCAGGAGATCCCTTTGACAAGCCTACACAGAAGGAAACAAGTAGGGTAAGGGAAAATCACTGTACCTTTGTGTTGGCTCACTTCATCTCACATGCCAAAAGTCTTCTCAAAAGTCACAAAACACACCTTCAAAATGAAAAATTTAACTCTGGTCTAGAGGTCTTTTTTTTCTAGGTAGACCAACAATTTAACGTTGCATAGATAGGGCCATTGGATCTCATTGATCTAAGCTGAGGCACATTCAAAATTGCTGGAAAAAGCACATGCTTCGAGCGGGAGTTGAACCAGCTACCTTAGGATCACTGCTATAATCAGTGTCTTCAGTCCTCCACTCTACCAACTGAGCTATCAGAGTGGGTGTACAGTACAGAAAGCAGGAGATCCCTTTGACGAGCCTACAAAAAAGGAAACAAGTAGGGTAAGGGAAAATCACTGTACCTTTGTGTTGGCTCACTTCATCTCACATGCCAAAAGTCTTCTCAAAAGTCACAAAACACACCTTCAAAATGAAAAATTTCATCTGGTCTAAAGGCCTGTTTTCTCTAGGCAGACCAAATATTAAACATTACATAGATAGGGCCATTGGATCTCATTGATCTAAGCTTAGGTTCAGTACAAAACTGCTGGAGAAAGCACATGCTTCGAGCGGGAGTTGAACCAGCAACCTTAGGATCACTGCTATAATCAGTGTCTTCAGTCCTCCACTCTACCAACTGAGCTATCAGAGTGGGTGTACAGTACAGAAAGCAGGAGATCCCTTTGACAAGCCTACAAAAAAGGAAGGAAACAAGCAGGGGAAGGCAAAATCCCTGTACCTTTGTGTTGGCTCACTTCATCTCACATGCCAAAAGTCTTCTCAAAAGTCACAAAACACACCTTCAAAATTGAAAAATGTATCTCTGTTCTATTTTCTCGTTTCTCTAGGTAGACCGACAATTAAACATTACATAGATAGGGCCATTGGATCTCATTGATCTAAGCTTAGGTTCAGTACAAAACTGCTGGAAAAAGCAGATGCTTCGAGCGGGAGTTGAACCAGCAACCTTAGGATCACTGCTATTAATAAGTGTCTTCAGTCCTCCACTCTACCAACTGAGCTATCAGAGTGGGTGTACAGTACAGAAAGCAGGAGATCCCTTTGACAATCCTACAAAAAAGGAAACAAGTAGGGTAAGGGAAAATCGCTGTACCTTTGTGTTGGCTCACTTCATCTCACATGCCAAAAGTCTTCTCAAAAGTCACAAAACACACCTTCAAAATGAAAAATTTAACTCTGGTCTAAAGGTCTTGTTTCTCTAGGCAGACCAACAATTAAACACTAGAAAAGCAATTTCTGAAGAAATTGCGCTGTGAAAGCAGAAGCTGAAGCAGCTTGCGCTGAACTGCTAATGCAGAATCCTGAATATGCTGAATTACTGAACTTATCTGAAAATGGTTGAATGAATCTTGAAAAAGCTTGCGCTGAACTGCTGAATGCAAAATGTTGAAGGAGAACTCACGAACATGAACATGAAGAATTGGCTGAAAGGATGTGAAATAATGTCCAAAATGAAAATATGAATGGGTGAATTGAAGAATAAATGGAAAAGAAAGGAAATCAATGAATCACAATGAAAGAATTTTTTATCCCTAGAAGTTGTGTGGGAACTATCAGAATTTTCAGATGTTTGAGACAGTGAAGTGCATGTGTGTGTGTGTGAGAGAGAGACAGCTTGTGTGTGTGTGTGTGAGTGTGTTTGTGTGTACATGGTTAATATGCTTGTGTGTGTTGTGTGTGAGTGTGTGTTTGGTGTGTTTGTGTGTGGGTATATGTTTGTTGTGCTGGTGTGCTGTGTGTTGGTCACTGGTGCAGAGAAACAATCACTTGAGTATCTTTCTTCATCAGTGTTTTGATCTGTAGGTATAAACAGGTGTGTCAGATCACAGGTCTCCATGGTAACCTGCTCGTTAGGCTGTTTGAAGCTGCAGCTGTTTGATTTAACTGACAGACAGTTGATGAGGAGCTGGATTTGAGCCAGGGACAAGGGTGTGAATATCCTGTTCCTGTGCAAAAACCGTAAGGGCTAGTGGAAAACCAAAACCACCATTAGATTCCCAAGGCTTAGGAGTATCTATTAATGTAAATTTCATGTCTGTTGAGCCACAGGTTTTACCAGAAATGTGAGTTAAAAAAGTGTTACCTTTTCTTAATCTCTCAGAAAGTCCCTTGAGATTTAACATTAGAGCAGATGGGGACAGATGATGACTTTCTGTGACAGTTAGCCACCTGTAGGCTTTGTCCTTTGTCCTTTTGGTGTCAAGTGTCCTTAATCAGAAGCAGAACAAGAGTACCTACGTTCTGAGCCCAAATTTGAGTATGTGGAGTGAAATTTGTGGCCCCCAGGCCTGTTTATCCAAAAAGTTTGCAGGTCATTTCTCTCCTGGTCCACACTCTATAATTCAAATCCTAACTCTACAGTTTGAACATTCCACCACATACACACCAATATTAAACTGCTGCAAGGGCTGATAAACTTCATGACCTTTGAAGGAGTTTTGTGAAGAAACTATAAAAGCTAGAAAGAAGCTGAAATATACTGAAAAAAGCCAAATGATGGCTGAACATTTTGCAGGTAGAATGAAGTTTCTGGCTGAAAGTATGACTGAATGAGAAGGGTCTGAATGAGGCTGAAGAAATTCCCTGAATGATTCCAAATCCAATTCATTCTCTATGCGTGTGAAAATCGTGAAAAAAGTGAAATATCTCTGAAAGTATAAGTGAAATCTGTCTGAAAAGTCATAGCGCACCAGTCCTGAATGAGCCGGTCGTTTTGAAGTTTGAACGGTGAAAATCGGTTGAAATTTGTGGAAGAAGAAGTGATCAAAAAAGTGGGCGGAAGAAGAAGAAGAAGAAGAAGAAGAAGAAGAAGAAGAAGAAGAAGAATCTTAAACTTTTTTGACATAGAAGAACATAAGCTGTGAATGCCTTGCTGCATTCACAGCAATGAAACAGACCAAAGGTCAGGCCTTTCTCACATCAGTACAGCTGCAGGTTTGAGTGATCATTGTCAGATCTCTTTGTAACGGGTTGTGTGATGTAAACAGTGTCCCTAATGTGTCCCTAATACTACGGAGCCCCTAAAGGGAAAAGAAAAGGTAATACAAAAATTATTTCACGTGCGCACTTATAACTTTGACGTGCTCACCTGAAACTTTCACATGCTCACCTGAAACCATAGTGTGCACCAGAAATGCTTCAGATGCACACCTGACAGTTTTATTCTCTACAAAATGACAGTACAAGAGTTAGTGCGTGCATATTATCACCATCCATCCATCCATTTTCTTAATCGTCTATCCTGCTATTCAGGGTCGCGGGTGGCTGGAGCCTATCCCAGCTGTCATTGGGCAAGAGGCTGGGTACACCCTGGATTGGTCGCCAGTCAAACGCAGGGCTAACACAGAAACAAACAACCATTCACGCACACACTCACACATACGGACAATTTAGAATAATCAATTGACCTAACCATGTGGGCATGTTTTTGGTCTGTGGGAGGAAGCTGGAGTACCTGGAGAGAACCCACGCATGCACGGGAGGACATGCAGACTCCGCACAGAAAGGCCACCGATGCCCGAATGGGGAATCGAACCGATGACCTTCTTGCTGTGAGGCTGGAGCGCTACCCGCCGCACCACCATGCAGCCCATGTATTATCACCTGGGACTTTATTAGACCCAGGACACTGAGACTACGTCTCTCGGCTGGCCTGGGAATGTCCCGGGATCCCCCGGGAAGAGCTGGACGAAGTAGCTGGGGTGAGGGAAGTCTGGGCTTCCCTGCTTAGGCTGCTGCCCCCGCGATCCGACCCCAGATAAGCGGAAGAAGATGGATGGATGGATGGATGGATGGACTTTATTGTAAGGACATTGCTGCTTTGCTTGCAAGTCGTCATGGTTATGTTGTATCCGAGAGAAATCTGAAGAGAATTTTGAAGTCCTATGGTCTGTTTCAACGTAAGCACCAGAAAAGGTTTCAGGTGAGCACTTAAAAGTTTCAAGTGCGCACGTGAAAGTTTCAGGTGAGCACTTGAAAGTTTCAAGTGCATACGTGAAATTAATGTTTTTTTTTCTTTTACTTTTTCTTGTCCTTTTAGGGGCTCCATATTACTCACTTGCAGGGGAAAAATACAATTAAATACAATTAAATACAATACCTCAACAAAGGCTAATGCCCAAATGATGCTGCATGTATGCTTCCCTGTATCTGCCTAAGACAATAACTGAAGTTTGTGCTACTTTTCTCTGATATATCTTTTTGATCACTTTTATGTTTTGTAATGTAATCATTTTTGGAATGCACAATCGATCTTAGAAGATGATATTGGTGCCCAGCCATGTCGTAAAGTTTAAGACTTCTGCTTATAGATAGATAGATAGATAGATAGATAGATAGATAGATAGATAGATAGATAGATAGATAGATAGATAGATAGATTTTTTTCCAGTCTATCCACACCCTAAAAAATACCAAAGTCTGCTTTCACCCTTTCAATCAGCTTTGCATTATTCCAGGTTTTACACCATATATTCACATTATGTATGTGTTGGTGTGAAATAAAACATGTCACTGCAACGAGTTTAAGTAGAGCTCGTGCAGCACTTCAGGCTCACTCTGACATCTCATTATTTAGCACCATATGCTCACGCAGCAGCTGAAGGGGACTTTAAAACAGTCCACTGTCCCTGGATAAGAAGCGACAGCACATAAAGAGCCAGCACCAGGTTTTGGTGTATGATTAAAGAGTAATGACATTTAGTATGCAGTCCTTAGGTGCTGTGCAAGGACACAGTAGCATTCATCTACTGCTTTGATGCAACAGTGTTCAACAAATCTTTCATATCTACAACCCTCACACCCTGCACCATCCAAATACTTCACTTTGTTTGATTGTAAGATATGGGCTTGTCAGTATTCAACAGCAAGGGTGGTGGTGTGATAGGAGTGCAATTTCCAGGCTGTAGGCTCTCTGAAATTAGAAATCATCCTCACCCTATGGAAAGAGGCCACCTATTGTACAAATCACTGCCTCACTGAACCTGAGCGAGTTGAAATGCCATTGTAGTGACAGAGGATATATTTTGGAAGTGCTCAGACAGGAACACTGTTAAACTCAGATATTTTTTCACAGAAGCAAGAAAGCGGGAGAGAAATGAAAGAATTTGTGTAGAATGAAAGAACGTGCTTTTGACAGATCAGAGCTATCTCCTGCTTTGGTTCAGTTTAGACTGAAAGAGTGCTGAAAGAGAGAGAAACTCAGCGATGCGGAGAATTGCCTGTTCAATGGGAGCACATCTCTTACATTGCAAACTAACATTACATACAAAATGGTAGAAAATGACACATTTATACACCAGCCAGTGATCCAAATGCAGGTTCATGATTCAGCAACTAGGACAAGAGAACAGAGTTATCTGGAGAGCTTTTCATGATTGGCCTGTTTAATTCAAAGACCACCACAACAAGATGATTATTGTGTATAAGATAACAAACCTTTGGTCATTCAAATAATCCCACTAGCCCCTGGATTTCTCATTCATTTTACTGGGGATTAGCAATGTAGTTTTGTTCTAGACATGATGGAGTAGAGTGCAAGGAAGAGATCATCATCCTATCATCCTTTGAGCACTGCTTGTATTAAAGGGGCTGTGAGTAGTTTGAAAGTTATCACAGAAAAGTTTCATTTATATGTATATATATGTTAAAATAGGTTATTTCTAAATAGTGCTTTGTAGCTTCTTGATCGGGTCGGGCCTGACTGGAATGATTTACAGAACACCAAAGTCTTTTTGACAACGCTGCACAGGCCTTGCCCAGAGGGGAGCAAAGGCTTATGGGAAGTGGAGTCTATTTTGCTAGTTTTGCAGAAACTGCTCACAGCTGGTTTAATAAATAAGAAAAGGTGAAAGTCAAACAAACCTCAGTATGCAGATACTGTCTGACTGCTGCATTCAACACATCAGGCATTACAAGTCATATAAAATGCAAGTTAGAAAATTGTCACAGAATGTAAGAAAATAAATCTATCAAAGCTGGAAGCATTTACAGCCTCACCTCTCAGTGTGGAAGAGACATATCGTTGAACATGTATGACTTGTGAGCATTTTTCTCTGGTTAGTAAACTTTTTGCAGTCAACGACTTCCTGTCAACGCTAAACACAGGTCAAACACTGTTCGCAGCTCTACACATAAAACAAAGGCTAAAGTCACACGGAGCCTACAGCAATCAGAGAGCATCTCACAGACCATGAGACAGTTTGACTTCATGAGCTACTTTGTGCTCCACAATAATGGCTTTTTTTTTTTTCAAAGTGCTACCTAGATCTTTCTGGTTAAAGGTCATATAAATACATAAAATGTTGTGCAGTATTGCTCTTGAAGATTGTTAAGTACTTATCACTTTTTATTGTGTTTGACTGTTCAATCCTCTCCACAATGTTATGTCCAACACGGCACAGTCTATCAGGACTCTCCAACAGCTGCTGGAGTGTTTTACACAGGAGTCCAGACATTTCATCTTAAGAGCTGTCTGCTTTTCAAACATCTATTCTGTAGGTCTGCACTTTACTTTGTCAAATGTGACAAAATCAAAGAATGCAAGTCAAAGTTTGGACAATAGCGTTGCTCCAAAGATTTCCTCAACTGAAAGTGCAACCTCAAAAAAAAAAAAAGCTCAATTCAAACCTATTAGACTGTTCATTCACAAAGCACAAACCCTTAATGGATGACCAGACACTCGAGTAAACTCCCCTGCCTTTGTAAAGCATTACACAGACAAGAATATGACAATTACCATGTATAAGGCTTAATTATTTTAAGTAAAACAAAGCTAGACAAGTAGATTTATGACAGCGTGGGCATAATTTGTTCTAACAAAGACATCCCCTACCAACCTTGTAATAGTTTTGATGTCAAAGTGGAGAGTCCTCTAAAAAGCACTGAAAGAAACATGACTGAGGAGGGGTTTTTTTTACTTCTTTTGTTCATCCATGAGTAATAATTTGATATAAAAGATAAAAGGTCAGCTCAATGCTTCACCTTCCTGCCAATGTCTCCTCTTCCTTTCAAACCCCCAACCTTTGTTTTCAACTGAAATGAATAGGTATGCATGTATTAATAACGAAACCAGAGCACTGAGACAACCTGAAAATTGTTTGTATGCCTGAACAGGCAGAACTACTCGGGCTCAAATTTAAAGCCCTGAAATGTCAGGTACTCAAGTAACATTCATCTGAGCTTTGTTTCAATATGAATTGGAGAGCAGAGTGCATGTCAGTTCAAGTACACAAAGGTGTTTTGAAAGATAAACGGAGCAGACACTTTGTATTAATTAAGAGCAGCAGGGACAGATAACTCACAGTACATGCAGATACATTTTAAATGAGTCATATTTATAACCTAAGGAGGCTATCATTTCAGTGAAGCAAAGGGTTTTAGAAAAAGCATATTTACAATGGACAGGAAACACGCACTGAAGCGCTCTCTCTAATAACACTCAGCGGTCCATCCATAGAAAATAGGGTAATGAGAGAAAGGCCTTTTGAAAAATGGAGGTCGCTCAAAAGAGCATCCAGCAGAATTATTCACACTCGTGTGCCATGTGTTTGGTGCCACAAAAAAGGCAAGAGGAAAAAAGGCTGTTATATTGACAGCTTGTGGTCGTTGGTAAGATGTTGAAAGACCATTGACGCCATTACCAATCAATTCTCATCAATCACAGAGGTACATCGTATTTGCCTCTTACAAGTTGGTGCTGCTTTGGTGCCCCTGCAGGACCACTGTGATACGTTGGATTGGGAAAAGTAGTGTGTCTGATAACAACACTAGCCTGTGACTTTTTTTTTTTTTTTTTTTTTAAGTTATTTTTTTGGCCTTTGTGCCTTTATTGGATAGAGGAGGACAGTGGATAGCATCGGAAAGGGGAGAGAGTGTGGGGAGTGACATGCGGGAAATGGGCCACAGGTCGGATTCGAACCCGAGCCGCCCGCTCGAGGGCAAGCCTCATGGTGCGCAGCCATAGCCACTAGGCCATCCGCGCCCCCTAGCCTGTGACTTTTGACCACTGAGCAGACGTCCTGCTCTTTGTGTCTATAGCTCTGTAGCCTCTGGTTCAGGTGCGGTTTGACACAGGGAATGTGACAGTTGTAGCCAAGCTCCTTGATGCGTCTATGTGGCAGCTCTAAATGCGCTGACTCCAGCTTCAGTCCTCTCCTTGTGAAGTCCTATCAAATTCTTGACAATCCTTTTATGGATGCAGTTGATTGTGGAGCTGATTAAATTAGACTAAAAGATCATTCAACGGCTAAGGAAACCTTTGTGGGTGTTAACAGTTAACTAGCTGGTAAGAGTTTGACACCATTGGTTAACAATATTGTCATTTCATGAGATACTAAAATTTGGGTTTAAACTAATTTTAACCATAGACATCACAATTAAAATGAATAAATGCTTCATATATTTCACTATTTGTTCACTGAATTTATGGAATACATTTAATTTTTACTTTTTGAATTTACTTACTAAAATAAATGTGCTTTTTCAGTACTGATGCTACTATATGCATTTGACCTTAGTGTTGCTGCATACAAGTTGAAATCTTTAAGATCCCTCAACTACCCAACATTCCTGGGGCTTTTGATACATTTATATCTAACACATTGGTTGGCTCTAGCTTAGCTTTCAAAGCTCGAGTGCCTGTGTCTTATTTTTTTAGCCAGCAAATTTTGTATCTACCCTTGAAATCTCCCAAAGCATGAAATTAAACTGCCCCACATTCACATTGCAGCAAGAAAGCAAGTAGCAGCAACTGAAACAAGGCAGAAAACAAAAGGCAAAGTGTCATGGCACACTGTCTCTGCAAGGTTAAGGTAACACCATTTAAGTCAGATTTAGACCAAACTGACCAGATTGGGTACTGTAAGGACTTGATCAAAATCTGATAATGAGCAGCAATCAGTAAAAATCATTTATGTACACAACTGACGGGTTCTAAAGTACAAAGGTTTCAATGGTATCTTCAAGCTTTTATTCCTTTTTGACAGGTTTTATTAAAAAAACACAATCTTGGAAAAACTTGGCAGAATATCTCAGTGGAAGAGGAAGGGGTTAATATAATTTCTCATCCCACTGCTTTTTGTGATGTCAGCTTAACTGTATGCTATCTCTGTATTCCTCTCTTTTTCCTCTACAGGCGGTTCACTTTTTAAATTTATGCTTTTGGCATCCTCGGCTCAGCAGGAGTCCTTGTTGTGTTTTCCTCCGATACCTGACATAAAGATGAGCTTCTTAAATCACAACCTCAATCATTGATTTCTGGGGTGAAGAAATCATCCTGCCCTTCACAAAGAGTCAATAGAAGGTTCTTTACTCTTTGTAAGGACTGTTTGCGCATAAATCCTCTGTTCGCTAACACAGCTGCAGACTGATGGTTGCATCAGTGTAATGTTCAGCTGCAGACATTTCAAGTCATTACTACTAAACTACACTTAAATATACAAGACAAAATTTGATACACCAAGACACAGCATATATTTAAGAATTATTAATTCAAGAGTAAAACATCTCATTTGTGACAATTAATAATGGAATATGTTCCCGTCTCTACCTCAAGGCTCTGTACGTGGCTTTAGTTAAACTTAATATCCAGCTGCTTTTCCCACAGTCAAAATAAAGCACTAATGAATCTTTAACACTTTTATTATTTCTTGCAGGAGGTGTAAGGGGAACTATGTTCATACATCCTTAATTACCACATGCCTCACTACAGAGGACCAAGATCAACTTTTAATTTCCTTTACCTGGGAAAGGCTCAGACAGCTGATTTCAAGAAGTGCCATCTCAGATGTAGCTTTGCTCAAACAAGGAACAAGAGGAGTGATTTCCAAAGGCAAAAAAGGTTGAAAGGTGACTGGAGAGAGAAAGCTGGGAGTGAAGGCAGCTTGTCAGATGTAGACACGGGGTCAGAGTTCATTAACTATCTCGCCTTTCTAATGAAGTTTTTTCCGGCTGAGGGGTTTTTGCAATCACAGCAGCAGGGCTGGTGAAGCATGAGGAGCCAGGAGCAGGGGAGCACAAGGCAAAGTCACCCCTTACGGGGAGCAGACAGATTGGGTCACTATCAACATCAACCTTAAGTAGCAGAAGGAAGAAACCGCGCACATGTTAATGAACCTGACTCATTATTTTTAAACATTTTATGGTAGAGGAAACCATGAGCTTGTTATGAAAACTAGGGGGTCAAAAGTTGCTCTGAAACTGCTTCTATTTTCCATAAAAACAGACCCACGGATGACACTGAAAGTGCTTAACAGAGTTTACACTTACACTGAATTGATCATTAATGTTACCCCATGTGCCATTTGACTCTCAGCTGATATACAAAATTGTTTTTTGCCATACTTGACAAGAAGCTAGAGGTAGAAGTCAGGGCTGTGCAGATACAAGGCTTTCAAACCTGAATAATGAAAAACTGAAGTAAACGCGTTAAAGGTTAAATGTGTTAGTTTACTCTGGCATTAGGAATTAGTCCTTAATAAAGCAGGACCAAGCTGCATTTCGGTAACAATTTTACAATTAATAATTTCATTTAGGTGCTTTTCTCCAATCGCAATGTGCAGCACTGAGCGGTAAGAAGTTCAATGCCTTGTTGCACCTCAACGGTGCTCAGGAAATTATACTGGCTCTTCTCCAGCTGTCGGCCCAATACCTAATCTTGGTCAAACCAAGTCAAGTCCCTATGGACTGAGCTACTGCTGTTTTAATTAGATGAATAAGCTCTAGAGTTTGTGGGAGGCTGCTTACTGGCACAGTCAGTGGCAAGTGGTGGGATATTAAACAAAAAATAACATCTATCCATTAATTACCTCGAATACTTTTCCCTTTTGGACTGGCAGAGGCATACATAGTGAGGAGATACAAACTCCACACATACTCGCGTCCACAGACTTAAACCATTGAACAACAAAGCTCTACCACTGCTCCACCATGCGGCCCTAAAAATAACATGTGCTCTCAAAAACAAGTCCTCTCTCCACATCTGTCTACCATGATCTTTAGCCAGCCATTATTATTTCTTGTGGTGGCCTGACAGATCAATGTGAAATAGATGTAAACTGATCTCAAAAGTAAAGGGACCATATCAACAAAGTTATACTCAAAGACACTGCTTTAGCACAAGAGGTAATATTATACAGGTGAAGCCATGTTATTGGTCTGAAAAACTCACAAAAAAACAAACTAACAAGAAAATAATAATAATAGTAATAATAATAATAATAATAATAATAATAGCTTAAACACAAAGACATGGTGAGCTGGGTGTGATGATGTCTAGCTTCCCTGTCACTCAAAGTGACCATGCCACCAGTATCCCTAGATCTTGCCCTGCAACCAAAATGAAGAAGATGATAAAAATGTTAGGCCTAGTATAGCAGCTATGAACACTCGGAATGTACTCTACTCAGAAACAATTCTCAAAAGGTGAAATCTGGCTGAGTAAAAGCTTCTACATTTCCTGCCGTCACCTGATTGCTCATTGTACGCATTAACTGCATTTTTTCAAGCTGCACTATCAGGAAACTTAAAGACCAACACAAACCCCTGAGCAGCAAGGCTGGCTGCTTACCACCATCAGCCAGCAGGTGTTTTATTTGTTTTTCAGTTTCACAGTCCAGTTATTCGCCTACTTAACCACCAAGAGGTCTCTCTGCTTCTGCAGTTTGAGCTTCACAGTCTGAGCACCTGTGAAACCTCCTGTTTCCTTTTTCTAAAGGGAAAATTTCAGTGCTCTCTGCATGCTGTCCCTTAATCTCCCTCACATCACACAACTCTTATGATTTTCGTATGCAAAATAAAATACTGTAACATGTTTTACTGATAGGGTTTTAACTACTGTAGGAGGCTTGGCCTTATTGGTGCATTTATTTGGTTACAAACAAATTTAACATTGAAATCTGAGTAAACTGTCCTTGTGTGGAAAGTCAAGCTGAAGGGATCTTAACTTTTTTGTTTTTTGTCCCAGGCTAAAGATCTATTTCACTTAGCCAAAAAGTTGTAACCTTTTTAAATGAGGAGCCTATTTAGATTTTTCAGGGGGTCAGACAGAAGCAGACACCCAAAGAACCGCAGTTTTTTTTGCAGTTCCTCATTGGCTTCATTTCCCATGATGGAGGTTTCGGCTTTGCACAAAAACAGTTTAATTGAATGATAAATGATCATAGATGTTGAAGTAAGAGCGTCAAGACATTGTAAGGAGTAAATTAACAGCTGCTAAACATCTGTTATTTGACTTACTCTTGTGGTTTGACTTCTCATCTTGTTCCTGAGATGTAAAGGTGTTCTCTACGGTGTGGCAATGTGCCATATGTACGCTGTGCAAGAGCTGTCAGTTTTGGTCAGTGCTGCAAAAAGTTCAAGGATAGTTGAGTTTGGGAAGTAAGGTTGTCTCAAGTACAGTAAGTGTCTCACCCACAGGAGGTGTCACAAAAATTGGATTACTAAATTACAGTTGACGGGGTCAATTTCACCACATAATGTAGCTAATTTTAAGAGACTCTGATC
The DNA here is from genome assembly GCA_008086565.1 of Thalassoma bifasciatum. NCBI lineage: Eukaryota > Metazoa > Chordata > Actinopteri > Labriformes > Labridae > Thalassoma > Thalassoma bifasciatum. The sequence goes on from RPOG01000821.1 coordinate 12,908, forward strand.
CAAACACTGACGCAGGTTTAAGAGTGCACTCTGCTTAGAATTTTTCAGGACTCAAGTTTACCTTCAGAAAGAACTATTCATAGAAGCGACACCTGATGTATTCATCTGCCTACAGCACACAGATCAGCTGTTTGGGGCTGCAGGCTTCAAAAAGAGACAAAATACAACAAAAAACAGAGAGTGGGTGAAACTGATAGAAGAGGTCTCAAAAGAATTAGATTTAATGGACTGTAAGAGGTAGAAGAGAAACTTCTGTGCCATCTAGAGAGCAGGACAGATCACAAGTTACTTGGTGGTGCAGGTGTGTAAAGTGTGAGCCCATTCCAATGGGCTGCATGTTGCCTCAGAGGCCTGAAAATAAAGACCTCTACTTTATGGGTCTATGCTTTGTTCCATGACCTAAAAATTAAAACAGTTCTGAGCTGTATTGTAAACTAGAAAGAAGACTGCAAATTTAAATGTTCGGTGAAAAAGTGGTCAAGATGTACTACTTCGTCAGGTGTTCTTCTGTTATTGATGTAAATGGTGAATAACTTGTGATTTTTTTTTTAAGTCCTTGCCAAGGGTCATGTTTGAACATTTCATTGGTGGTTTATCTTATTCCCTTTAAATTTGGAAGCCAGAAAAAAATACTATTTGACTCCAGGCAAAATCCGGGGGTCCCTGGTGACTTGACAAAGGTTGATGTTAGGCCATGAAACAGAAATTTGATAAAAGTCTCTTTCTCAACATGCCAAAATGCATTTTGTAGCACTACCTACCTGCTGGTAAGTGAAAGTACAATTCAGGGGACAAGTCTCAGCTGGTAACCAGTGAATTCCCAGTGTGCTGTCACTTCACATTGTGTCCAAAAGATATGATAATTTAGAGCCGTTCTGAATGCTCTGTGTTAGATAAAGCCATGGCAGCAGCTGCACCTCTGACTTACACAGAGATACAGAAGCTCAGTGAGCACTGCCCTCAGCCCTAGTATAGCTTGAATTCATCAAGTTTTATATGAAACCACATCTATAGTCCTCTGCTTGTTTCCTGAAGTCTAAAAAAACTCAGTTTACCACCACATCATGATGAAAAAAGATGAATTGTCATGTGACTAATTACCTTGTCGTTGCTGGTATTCCTTAAATTGCCTCCTCATTTGAAAAACAAATAAGTCTCCTCCTGAGGGACATTATTTTTTTGCACCAGTTGCAGTTGGCTCACTATGAATATAACATGAACTCAGATCTGCTTTCGTAGAGTTTTTGGAGATATATCACAAGGACAGGCTAAGCCATTATTGCTGCCTGACCAGGTATGAACTTTTGGTAGCTTTGCTCAGCATTACGGATTAATGCAAGTAAGTGAGTAAGTGTCCATCTACAGAGAGAGGGGCGAAGGCAGTAACCTAAATACTACTTGTTTTGCAATTCTATGTCGCTCCAAAAAGAGGATATGTGAGGAAAAGAGGAAAACAAAGTGGAAAGCAGCAGAATAATGTCCTCTATCTTTCTTTGCCTACATTGAAGTCCTGCCTCCAAGTAACACTATGTCTGCTTGTGTGTACTGTGATTTACCGAGCAGTGGCAAAGATCCATTAGCAATGAAACAACATAGCCTCTATCCAGGAAGTGATTTATGTATTCAATAAGCTTCCCTGGCTTCCATTCCCCGCTGCCCCTCATTTCACTTCCTTATTCTTGACAGCAGCAGTAAGAAAAGCAGCAGGATGGGAAGTGTATTCTGACAAGCCAAGTGTCCAAGGTGCGTGAGGCTACAGCTCCACCATGAACTGACTTTAATGACAGTTTTCTATGGTTGCTTTGCACTGGTATCATCGTGGATCTCCCGAAAAACTCCTGCAGAGCTGTGCAGCTGCACAGTTAGGTAATTTTCAAAAGGCTCTAAGGCAGTAATGCTTCACCGTAACAGATTCAAACTCCAACTGAAAACACAAGGGAAGGAAGCAGCTTCATTAATAGTTGAGGCAGTAACAAAGAATTTATTGACCTAGTCGGATCGCTTCAGGCTTCATGACGTGTTGTTTAATGTTTTCGAACCATGGACATCAGAAGCATTTTTACGCCATTATTTGATTATTTGAATGGAACAAGAAAAATTATTATTTATCTATTTTTGCATTTTTAGTTCATTTCTTGTGTTGGCTTCTGAAATCATAAAAAGCTGTAAAGCCATGGCTTCATCAGGCACAACGGGTAACTCCTTCATAACAGACAGCCATCCTGATGTTAGCCTCTATCTTGGGGTTACTTTGTGGGAAAATAATCAAATTTAGATGATTTACAATACAACACTTCCCTGAACCCAGAGTGTCCATTTATGCAGCTTAGTGTCAAAAACATTATCATGTAGCTGCTGTTATGAGTGTCTTCAGCCCAAACTTTGAATTAAAATGCAATCTAACTTAATCATTCGAATGAACACGCACGTAACAAAAAAGTCTTGTAAGTTCTATAAAAGGCTGCTAGCTCCAGACACACCGATGTGGAAAGATTTAGCTGATCTTTGAACCTCAGCACCCAATTGTAGGCTCAGACTGTTTTCATTCCCACGTCTATTGTCAGTGGTTAATAGTAATGGTATTGTTACTGCCCGAGTGAGGAGATAGTCTATCATTATTAGTATGACATTCTTGCAAACATTACATATACTTCTACAGTGTTGTTTAATTCCCTCCATCCACTTCTTTCTTTCTGCATTAGCTGTCCTCTTTCAACCCTGGCACTTGTCTGTCTTACATAAGTCTGGTTCTGCTCAATATTTCTTCCTGTTGAATAAAAGTCTTGCCTCCCACTGGAACTTGCAAAATGCCACAAACTGCACCAGGCACTGTCTTTGTCTTAAATGTCCTCAGAGCATAATTGTTAGGAATATGCACTTTCAGAAAAGTTGATTGACTAAATGGGTTTAAGATATGTCATCATTCTGCATGAAACATTTATCTGCATGGAGTGGTGAGGTTTTACATCAAAGAATTGTTCTTCTGAAATACAATTTTGCTGATTGCAAGGTTGACCGCACTAATGCTTTCTGCTTTTTTTCTGTTTAATTGTTTTTGCCTTTTTCTCTTCCTATATTGTTCAATTAATTACTTTCAGTTTCTTTCTTTTCTTTCATCTTTTTTACAGTCAATGTTTTGATGCCTCAAATGTTTAGTGAACTGGTTTATTGTTTTAATTAAAGCTATTTGATTTTTCTTGTGAATTTGCATTATGAAAAAGCTGCCATGCCTTGAATGACAAAAATAGTGTAGTACAAAAGCACTCACCTGCTCTGCATCTGTTGCCTGGATTGCAGAGAAACACAGATGTCCAAGCAGAGATGGCTGAGACTCGGTGGCTCCTCAGAATGCTCTCACATTTTTTCCTGCTTATTGCCACAGTTTTCCAACATTTTAGACACCTGGAATACACCAGGTACATCTGCAATCCAGTAAAGTGTTTGTCAAGTCACACCTGCGAGCACAGGCAGTTCCCATAGCAGAAAGACAGATGGAGTCCAAGGAGTTCTCGTGCTTCCTATTCCATTGATAAGTCTCTCTTCATTCATATTGGGCTGGAAAATCTGACTGCTGACGTGTTTCCGCTCATTATGTCCATTTGTTGCCGTAAAAAAGCCAAAAACAATACATTTTAGAAACAGTTTGTTTTGTTTTAAAGTTGCAAGCTCTTCTTGGATGGTTTTCTGGGCATTACTTCCTGTCCCACCTGATCTTTCCAAGATGAACTGTCACATCACAACTGCGACATACAGCAGAACTAGGATTTCTGCATATCACTTTTAACCTGCCGGACCAGGCACGGAGCTGGACCGCAACGGAACAGATCCAGTGTGAGTTGACACAGTGACTTGAATGGAGCCTATCTGACTTTGTGCCATGACGGAGTGGAGCCGGACCACAGACTCAACCGGTACCAGGACTGCCATAGTACCAACAAGTAGATATGAAATGTTCTGCTCTCCTACATCCTTTGATTTCATATGATCTTTGCCCCCGCTCATTTTGCTGAGAAGTGTTTGATAATCTAAATATGACAGAATGGGCAACAACCAAAGAGGGAGAACATGTGCTGACTTGGAGAGTACTCAAAAAAATCTCCAAAAGGTCTGCTAGAAAACTGGAAAGAACCACAGCTAGCATGAGTAAGAATCTAAAGGAGCTCTGAATGCAGGAGGACATGTATAAGTCGCACAAAAGAGACTCTGAAAAGATGCAATGATCCAAAAGAGAGGTAACACAGAGACTAAATACACACTGGGTAATGAGCAACAGGTGTGGGGACAGGACAGGTGAAACCAATGAGGATAATCAAAGAGGAGGGAAACCCACAAGGACAGGAAGTGCAGTTAACCCAGACACACAGGGCTCCAGAACATCAAATAAAAACAGGAAACAACAGACTTGAGTAAGAAACACAAGTAAAATCAAAAACAAAAACACCAACAAGACAACACAACAACAAGATATGGGCTACTAATAATCAGCACAAAAACAACATAAGGATGATTTATAACTAACAGAGAGGAAATGAGACATGAAACACAAAGTTATTCCAAAAGAAAAATAAATAGGAACCCAAAGATAGATTACAACACAAACCAAATCTAAAAAAAGTAATTAATTGGGCAAGTGTTTAAGACAGTTGGTGATGGATTATTAATTGTTCTGGCAGTACATCTAACTCATTTATGTTTTTCTTAACAGATTGTGAAATCAGCGAAATGAACATACTCCTCTGATTTTTCAACTAAAAGTTATTTTGTTGATTGTTTCTTTTCTTCTTCTTTTTTTTAATAAAGTTTGAAGTCTACGAGTATACAAACTTAAGCTTATCTCATGCTTTGGTTGTTGTTCTATGCCTCTGATTGAATTGGAGGTTGAGGGAATGTTGTTGAGAGATAGTTATACACTTGGTATTTGTTGGTTTTCAAGGTTGGCTTTTAAAAACCAGACATATGGAATATGCAATGGATCGCGCTGATAAATCTGAAAGCGGTCACATTGTTAATGCCAGTGAGAAAACTGGAGAGAAGAAGATTAAGGAGGGTAAACCAAACAGCTGGGGAAGGGCCTTAAAGGGGACTTGAAGAGGAGAGGAGGGAGTACATAAGAAGGTAGACCAGATAGCACCAAGCAGTCAAATCCTGCTGACTACGACAATTTCAAACAGCTGGGTTGGGAAACTCACAGCAGTCCTTAACATACGGTATCACTGAGCAATTAATCTACAGAAGGGAAGTATGGGAAGGGCAACAGAGGGAGGGAAAAAGAGCTGGCAGAGGGGGTCAAGAAAGTAAGAAATCAGCAGAAATGGTTTGAGGAAGAAAGAAAGCCGCTTGCAGTAACACCCATTAATTTCCCCAAAGACAGGTGTTGGCAGATATTAATCCAAATAACAGAGCCGGGCTTTGCCAGCTCGTCAGCTACCATCCCATCCAAAGCTCTGCATATCCATCCAGCCAAAGATGCTTTCAATTAGAGCTGAGGCAGAACTGTAATTTAATGACCAAGCTACAAAGAGGAAACAGCCTGCTTCTCACATGAATCAGCTTCCAACTTCGCTCTGAATTCATCTATTTTCCAACCCTATGTATCTGAGCCTAATCAGAGCTATAAATCAGAAACACTCAGTGTGACATTCAACTTAATTATATCCTTCAAGCACATTTATACTTAGCATAACCATATACAGTAACACTGTGTCTGTCTTTTGATTTTAATTTTGAATGATAGTTTAAATCTTCTTACAGGCGACAGGTTACAATGCGAGAAAGTGTATCATTAAGAATCGACCCTTGATGTGAGTTAGTGGACTACACTGTGACAGCTTCACCAGCAGGAGCTCTAAAAGCAGCTGTGGCTTTATGATACCTCTGAGCCCAAACTCACAGCTGCCTATTGAGCCAGATTAGACACCTGGGGCAATACTCCCCCTGATAGTATGAGAGAGGGGGCTTAAGTGGTATAAGTTTAGTGGTTTGGTATTGAAGCTGAAAACTGACAAAAGCTTATGCTGTGTGTGAGAAATAGTGCTGCAAAAATCTACTGATGGAAAACACAGTTGTGCACCAACAGAATTTATGATTTCTTGGTGTTTTTTTGGAGAATATGAATGATAACACAAAGAACTTGCATTTCATACATGGCTAGTGGTTGGGTGAAGCCATTTATTAACAAAAAACTGTGTTTACTCTTTTTAAATCATGATGAGGACAGAAACTACAAAACTTATAAGCACAACTGTAAGCTGCAAATGTCTTAACAACACAGTCAAAAATAAAACACTGCAGTTATTTTGGACTTGCCTTCTGCAAAAATTTTTAATTCTTAAGTGTAGAACTATGGAGGAGTTTTAACATGTGAGAGCGTATCTCTGCTCACACCTGTGCATATTTAAGAGCTAATCAGGAGCCCGCTCTCAGCTCTTTGTTGAGTCACAGAGGGCTGTAAATTTGATATTGTTCTTGGATTGGACGCTGCCTTGGGTGTGCTAAACACTTGAACCATCTGGCAGCAAAATCATATATAAGTAGATCTATTTTAGAGGCTTAATATCTTTTCTAATTGTTTTCACATTACATCTGCTATCAGACAAAAGACATTTATATGCAGTGGTTGGCACAGTGATGAAGTGGTAAAGAAAAATACCTCAGAAGATAAGGCTCTTGATTAGAATTTTCTGTGACCTTTTCGTGCAGGTGCCTCTGCATGTCCCTCTCATGTCAACATGCATTGACACATACAGTAGATGCCTTATTTGTCTGCTTAAGTGTTATCTAAGTCACACAGTCGCCCTACAGAAAAATACAAATGTAAACCAGTGCTAACTTATTATAGTACCATGAATGCTATGTTGAGGTGTCACTCAAAGTTAACAATTTAATTAACCTTACCAACTATTATGGGCAAACATTTTAATGACAGAGGACCACAACTTTTGTGTGTTCACAATCTAAACAATGAAAATGCACCACAGCTTCATGACTATACACGTGTACAAAGCTGTATTGTGGAGTTCCAGATTTAAACATCCAACTGTTTAAATTGGATGAATTTGACAAAAGAAAATAATATCAAAATATCAAAATATATATACCAATATCAAAAAAATATATATTAATGCTGTTCTAAAGATTGTCCTTGTTGTTGCAAAAGTAAAGAATTCATTGGAGACATTGAAAAAAGAACATATCTTTTTTTTTCCCCAAAGAACTCTTTATGGGAGCACACAAAAAGACTGAATTCAACAATGACAGCCCATACTCCACAGAAAAACTGATTGAATTTCATTTTGAGCTGAGCATTAGATATAAAGATGTGACTTTGTACAAACAAGTGGCATGATTTTCTCTCAAGTGACAGACAAATAAAGAGAATGCTTTGTGTGGTATCTCTCATGGGTAATTCTTTTTACTGAACTTAGAAAAGTTGGAGATGAAGAAGCTGTTCAGTGCTTTGACTTAACTGACATGTCTGCTACATCATGGTTAAGAAGATCAGGGGCTACAGCTCCTTTTTTTCTCTTTTGTATACGAGATGTCCTGCAAGTACCACATCAACTCAGCTGAGAGTCAAACGTGAAGATAATGTCCCAAAAAAGTGAACAATGAATTCCTCTTTAGTGTGCACACTCTGTTGTTGTAGATGCTTCTCTCAGTTTGTGGTCAAGAGAAGGAACTAAACTCAGATCTCACAAAACTTTCTCTGAATAAACTTTATCTTTCTCGATGTTCCCTGAAGGTCTCCATGTAAAAGAAGCTGTCCTCAGTCTGAACCATGATTCTCAACTTTCATTTCACCTGCATGTGTGTCCACGTGCTATCTTTTTCAGAAAATTCATCATGCTGGATATGCGAAGGAACTATCAAAGAGAACACAAGAACAAAATCGAACTCCTGAGATGAACTCAGACGAGTAAGTTAACTGCAAAAGTTACTTTGTCTTTTGATTACACAGCAAATTGCTACAAAATGTTAGCTATCATGTCTGGTCGGTCAGATTTTTATGAATAGTGAGTGGGTTATAGGCTTCTAATGGTTTATTTACATCAAATGATGAGCTCTCTACATGTCAAGAAGGTCCCACTCTTAAATCTTTAGATAATGTGGACTGAATAGTATCATCAAGTTTCCTTTGATTGAAATGCAAATTTACATTCATACACTGAAAACATAATGTTTCTGCCTTGTAACCCTGTTTAGAAATGTGCCTTTCATACATTAAACCCAAGGTGAGTAGGGCTTTGAAGAGAGTCATAACTTGTCTTGCCTGTGATAGGGGGATCTTTTTTTTTCCTTTGGTTTGATAAAATGAAAATCGTCAATCCTTTAAATACTGTGTGGCAACCTTGTCTATGTGGCCTGTGTGTCAGTTCTTTGAGACTCTGCTCAAGGCTGACTGTAAAAACACTGGAAGATAAATACACACCAATTCATACCAGATGTTTTTTAAGAGCTTTGATAAACATGTTTACAGCCTGGTTCAAAAAGATGATGAGGGTCTGAATGACTCATCTCTTTACAAACATACACAGGAGCAATCTTTTTAACTTGTTGTTCTCAAAGTTATCAAACTTTTTTTCTATACAAGAGCATGAAAACCTTGTTTGACTGCCCAGTTTTTACATTTTTGTTTGTCTCTGTCTCTGACCTGTCATCCACTGCAGTTAAAGCAGACAAAACACATAGTAAATGTTCAGATTTTCAGTAGAGTATTTCTTTAAGATGCCAGAGCCAAACAGTGACCTCACTCAATTTCTATAAACATTCAAAGGACCCATTTTCTGTAATGTATTATCAACACAGCAGTAACATACAGTGTCATTTCAAACTGTTCCTTCCATCTACCATCTACGTGATTCAGGATCGAAAAGTATTCTAGTTTCTCTGCCCAATATTTTCAACAGTTTTATTTTGAGTTTCTTTCAGAAATTTGAAAAACCAGAATGGAAACTATCCCAAACAACCTTATCATTTAATTCAAAGCATTTTATTGAATAATAAATTACAGTCCTCATGTCCACGTCTGGAAAACAGAGTTAGAGAAACTCTGCATGGATAAAATGTAGAAATATTAGTCAATTTTCTTTCAAAACCAGCAGCTGACACCCAGTGATTTAATCATTCAAGTATGACAAAGAGACTCTCCAAAGAGAATATAACAATACCAACATGTTTGTGAAAACCGGTCTTCAACAAATATGTTTTTTTTTTACTAAAAATAAAGGGTTATTGTGAGGGACTACGCACTATTTTGTGAAGTGATATGCATGGAAAATGATAGTCTTGAGGAGGGTTGGCTTTGTACTTTGCTTTATACTCACAGATGATCTTGGTATAATGTGCAGCAGAAGAAGAACTCACTTTCTTCAGCAGTAGGACAAGATCTTGAACATCCCCTAGTGTCTTCAAAGCGCTACTACGAGAAATGTGGGGGCAGTGGAGGCAGCAAATGAAAAGGTTAGACTGCAAGGGGCATGAAGTTATCTCATAATTATGCTGTAACGCTCATTCTAAATCCTGCACAAAATTTCACACTCAGTAACCAGGTCAAAGCAGCTGTCTGATCATTTTTCGAGGAGGTGGACAGCTCATGTGGAGTGAATCTTGCTGTGATGCACTGACCAGAGGGAGTAGGCAGAGAAATAATCAATAGAATTACATGAAATAGCGGGCTGAGGCACAAAGAACTGCTGTTATGAAAACCCCACAGGTTCGTCTATTTAGAGCTCCACTCTGCTGCCACGGAAAAAGTTGCAAAGCTTTATTTACCGTGTGTTCCTGATTCATTTTTAACTAGAGCATCTGTTTTAGAGACATGACAGACAATAAGATAATGTTAATATTCTACTCTGCTGTGAAGCTCAGAGACATCTCTGTTAATGAGAATCAGTCAGTCTGGCTCTGTGTCTGACTTTCAATGCACCTCCTACTGAGTTCACATAATAAAATGGCACTACTGGGGAATAATTCACTCAGTAGAAAACAATGTGTTACTTTCATCCATATTAAATGATACAGAAGGATTAAAACAATGTATTTTCTTATATGTCTTACCATTGGATCATTTAAGTATGAAGGAATTTATCATTCTCTCATTAATATCTTGTAACTGGCAGATAATCTGCTGTTGAAAATCCCCAGGCTTCAGACCTCTGTCTGAATCCAGACTGAGAGTGATGTGAATGTGCAGACACTTCTGAGTATCAGAGAAATGTCTTACTTTAAGTGTCACCATGGACTTCTTTGTCTCTTTTGTCCTCTCTTGGCCTGTCTTTGCTCGGTCCATGGTGATAATTATCTCATCTCTGCTCTTTTATCTGTACAGAAAGTCTCTACCATAATTAGCCTAAGTAGCCTTTATTACAGACAATGAATCTAAGGAGTCAGATCACATGTAATTACAGCTGCCAAATTAGGCTCTAACTATTCTCACTACCTGAGAGAGGAGACATGAAACAAAAGCAAAAGAGTTGTACAAGTTAATTAATTAAAACGAGTACTTATTATGAGGAGATGTGTATAAATGGAGCTGTAAGGCATAAGTGTGTGAACAGAGGGAGGGGTGTAGAGGCTTGCTGAGGCAATAACATGCTAATTATCTTCACAAAAACAAAAATATTAGATTCAAATTATGGTGCTGGCTTTGACCATTTCTGAAACTATCCCACGCTCTATGAAATTTTACATATATGCAACAAAACAAAGCTGATATATTTACTTGGAATGTGTGAAAAATGAAATATGGCCTTGTTGAGGGTTACAGCAGAAAACGAACACCCCAATGAAAGAGAAGTGCAGACTTAGTGTAACATAGAGTCATTTCATAATGGCTAATGCCTGGTTTTCATGTGTCACTCACAGTTGAATATCAGATTTCTAATATCATTTACATCAAGCACTTCTGTTTGTCATAAAGCAGTGTGACAATAAAGCAATGAAAGCAGTTTTAGGAAAAGTAATGAGAAAAGAAGACTGGAAAAATGAAGAGATTTGATAGTTGAAGTTCAGCCATTCTGTGTGAATCAGTCTCATGATCACACACGTCTAATTATTGACCATTTAATGTGAACTGTCTGGTCAAGTGTAATATTTTTGTTTAGTATTACTTATGCATGGTCAACTCTCAGTTCAAATTAATTTTACTCCCACCATATACTTTTACACAACTGCTAATTAAAATTTCAATCCAGATATGCGATTCTGGCTGAAAGAGAGCATTGTTGCTTTGTAGCATGGCTTAAGGCTGAGCCCTGGTGGGTAAATGTTGAATTACACATCCACTGCTCCCACACAGGAGTTCTGTTTCTTTCTTTTTTTTTTTTTTAAGAGATCCAGATCAGTGTCTCAGCTCAGCTTATTCGTACCAATGCCCACGCAACCAAGTACTTGAAGGAATGTTTTGAGCCTCTGATATGGAATTGTTGCCTCAAGACAGTTTTTCAGATAATTGGAAAACAAAATGTTCGGTGAAAAATAATTCACTTGAAGATGTCGTGGGGAGTTTTAAAGTACAAAGACTCCTTTGACTGCAACTTCTCATAACCACTGTGGTAAAATTACACTATCAGCAACAAGATCTGTTTCTTCATGATTCTCACTTTGGCTGCTGTGCATGGGTCAAATTTCAAGGGGTAAAAAAGTTTAGTCCATGTTTAACACTGACTTCGCTGCACCTATATTAATTTGCAAGTTTAGCAGGGAGATAAAGGTTTTTTGTTTGTTTGTTTGTTTGTCTTTTTATTATCTTTGTCCCTAAAAAAATTAATGTCCCAAGATTTATAAAAACACATTTTCTGTTGCTTTAGATAAAGAAACTCTATAACCAGAGCTTTTTGGGGTAAAAAAGTACATGAATGTTTTACTGCTACTTGGGTTAAAAAAGGTTAAAAAAATTATGTTTACAGGACTAGTAACAAAAAAAAACATTTTACAAAGTTTTAATACTGTTGTATTGCAGTTTGTGTTATGTAGCTACAAATCAAAACATTACCGTATCACTCTGAATCTTACAAAGAAGGATCTTAAAAGGATCTGAACTCAATTTACCTCCCCAGTGGATGTACATTTTTTGAAGATGTTTATCATCATGCCATGATGATGGTACTCATGGGGATAATAGTTTTCATCTTGAAAAACTAAGAGTCGAGTACAAAGGGTCACTAGTCAGTACATCATGCAAATTATTAACAGAGCTTTAAACTTTGAAGCCTTTATACAACATTTCTGGGCACCATTGAGAATTTAATGCAGGGACTTTACCCGGTGCTTTTGACAGCCAGGTGACTTCACATGATGACTCTGGTCTTTCATCGTATTGAAGTGCAGGCACTTAAAAGTCTTTTCACAGAATTCTACTGAGGGCTGCAAAAAATGTGTCTGTCAGGCTCTGGTTCCTGGACTCCTACGAATGAATCACTATGGAGTTCATCCACTGGGTGACAGGATCCAGACTTTTGTTGTTGTGTCCTTTTCTTGATGTTGAATCGGGCCTAAGTTTTTTTATTTGTTTGTTTGTTTTTTGTTTTTGTTTTTTTTGGGGGGGGTTACAGTTCTGTTAGAGTTGATGCCAGACTGGAGGAAAATGAAGAAGACAAGGGGTCCAATCAGCAGAGGAGTCATAGCCATATTGAACAAAGTTAGTGAGTTGAGAGGTCTGCAGAATACCAACTATCTTCCAAAAACTGTGGAGACAGAGTTGCTTCTGTTAAAGCCCACTGGACGTGTCTTTCACAGCTCTCCCCAGTGGTGATAAGCTGTTCCTTTCAGTGCGACAGGACTTCTTGTGGCCGATGTAGAAGGTTTAGAATGGTATCACATTTTAATTTTATAAGGGGGTCAGATGGAGACAAGCAAACATATCAACGTGAGCTTGGATTTTCAGGATCTTTTTGGCTCAGGTTGTAATATTTTACATTGCAATAATTAAACCTTCAGCAAGCTGCTAGTTGGCTCGTCTCCAGTTACCTGACCGAGATAGAGTGCCTGTTATGTAACCATGCCACAGACTCTTCAAGGGCAGAAGCTGTTATGTTCTTGTTTACTCAGGATGCAAAGCTTTGGAGACAGTGGGTGACAGCTGCAGTAGTAGATGACCTCTGGCCTCTGTATGCAAAATAAAGATCACCATCTTGAGTTTAGACTCCTCACTACTGTAAACAAAAATCTTCAACACTGTGAATGCCAACATAACAGGCAGAGCTGTAGTCTTTGTTGGTTATGTTGACACAAGAAAATGCCAGAAAATGTTTTGATTGGTGCCCATCTAATTTATGATGAAACAGCCTTTATTCTCATGCTTCATTTGCATCACTATGCAAGAAATGAGAATCAGTCCTCTGATGGTACTGAAATGATGACCTTAAGCAGCTGGCAAGGTTGTTCACAGCTGGATATCAGAACCAGGGCTTTTGGCTGAAAATATCATTACCAAAAAAATAAAAATAAAAAGGCACCATCCTTTACTGATCAGCTGAAACGTCACATCCCTTGCTGGGTAACCTTAGGAGCAGGAAAGTCTTTCAACAGCAACCACATTGCAAATATGAGAGTTAATTTGGACAAGTTTGAGTGTACGAACCTCATGGTGTTTAATGCAGAGGTTTCAGGAGCTGTGAAGAGAATCCATCTGCAGTGGACTGCATCGCCCCCTCCGGCTGGAGGACTCATGAAAACTGTCCCGAGGAATGGCACATTAGTTTTGAAAAATGAATGAAGATGGGATCTTATTTTTAACACTACTTTTCTTCATTCAAGACAATTTTTTACTGGATACAGCGCAATCATGTAATGCATTTATTAACAGATATGTACCTCTGTCATTTAAAACTTGTCAACAAGCAAACTTTGTAAGTTTGTATTGTAGTTTAGTAGCCAGCTATATTTAGCATATTGGTAACTTATAACACAGTGAGTCCTTGTTATGCCCTGGTAGTGCTCATCTATCAAGCAGATAAAACATTTAGTTTTGTCACTCTCCTGTTTAGCTTTCTTATGCTCTCCTATCCTTTTTCTGTGGGACAGTCCAGCTCCTGCCTCCGCTATAACCAATAAATAAAATGCAGAGATAATTTTCAGTAGAGAAAAACACAGATCTCACTTCTAACTGCTAAACTTTGTCAGCTGGTGTGGTGTTGTCATGAAGACCTCAGCGTGTTGTAAATCAATCCAGTCCAATCCGACCAGTTCAGTCCCAACTGGGAAGCTAAGAATTAGCATTAAGAATTAGCATCACTTTCAAACCACTCACAGCCCCTTTAAGGCAGAAAGGAAACTGTTCACTCCATCCAGATTTACCTCTGAATGGTAGTTGGTGAAAGCAGTAGTGGCTGTGACAGTAGGCAAAGCAGTATTTATGGTAGCTGTGGTGAAAGACAGGAAAGAAGGAGCTGTGGGAGGGGAAGAGGCTGTAGTAGACACAGTGACAGTGGGTGTAGCATTTAGAGCTTGGTATTGTAATTTACAATTTGACTAATTATGAATATTGTGTTTGGTTGTTTGTTCATTTGGTTGTGACAGACAGCAAAAAGCAGGAATACAAAGATGAGACAATGCAGAAAAAAAGGGGAGTTGTCCTCATGTAGAACAATTTTTATGAGTAGCCTCTCTTGACTTCATTGTTGTGACTTAGGTTGACACTGGGTGCCCTGTTTATTAAATGGGGCTGTTCCAGAGGTGTGACCACCTTTGGCTGTACTTTTTTGATAATTTAGTGATCCCAAGTCCAAAGGTGTGGACTGTATTACTCTGTGGCACCTAGATAAGAGAGCACATATATAGGCTGGCTTGCTGGCTGTCTTGAAATGAGGGTCAACAGTAGTGAGACAATAGTGTGTGTATAACCCTGTCGACCGTGCAGTGATGTCTGGTATTTACTCCAGCCCCACAACAATCCTCAAAACATCTGCAGTATAAATAATGGATGGCACTGGGAAGACAAAATTTACTATGGAACACCAAAATGTTAAATTATTGAGTTCATATCCCTCTATTCAGTACTTCACATCAAGGAAACAAAATAAACCCCACATACACTGGCTGGGTTATTCCTGTCTGGACACAGATTAAGCAACAAAGCTCTCACAATATTTCTAATATGAGTTCATTTAGGGACACAAAAATGTTAACCACTTTATAGTCTCAGCCATTGTGCTGCATTTGCTAGAAAGAGTAATATGTGAACTTTAAGTGTTTTAAACCCTGTGCAATGTTATCAAAAAATGCAGTAACCTCTACTCCCCACTGTGTCAGAAATTATAATAAAACACCAGGATCGATTATTGAAGTGGAGCATCAGTGCAGTTACACCAACTCTAGTAAAATTTCTCATCAGGAAAAAGGGCATGCAGACACTTAAAGACTAATTGAAGACACGGTTGATGATTGATTGTTCTAATAAAATCTTTTATTTGATATTAATCATGTAGGCTAATATTTCTTTCATTCTCCATCTGTCATAAGGTCTGCCTGTCAGATCAATCTCTGAGGAACATCAAATATAACAAGATCAAGCAGATGAAATGGAAATGAGAAAATCAGTCAGGAAGACAAAAAGATATTGATTGGTATTAGATTTAGCTAAGTCCATACCTCACTGATAGAATAAATACTTTTCTTCTTTCTAAACGTATGAACCACATAGAACCCTTTTATTTAATATCACTTAGTTTTCCAGCATGTGAATGTGGAAAGGTGTTCACTTCAGGTATACAAAAAAAATGGTTTCACTGTAATTAGTACAGTTCTTAAGACAATAAGTGCTTCTCTGCGGTGTGGGTAAAAGGAATATTGAGAAACAAGCGACAGAGTCCTTGTTGAGTTTCAGACCTACAGATTTTCCTTATACCTACTTTAATGCAGATAAGCATGAGTACAAAAGAAAATTTGTTTTGAGGGAGGCTTCAAAAGTCATAATGCAAAAAGGCTTAATTCGTCCAGGACTGCTGTAAAACAACTGTGTCCTCTGAAAAAGGCATTTGTATTCTCAGACACGGTATCTGTCTTATGTACAGCTGGCACCTTTCTAATAACAGCATCAATATCAGAAAAAACATTCCATTTCATTGCCATTAACATAGTAGAAGTTGGCAAGCTGTAGCATCTGAATATAAAATGCAAACATATTGTGACACCTTTGCTACAAGCCGTCACAGATTCATCTGCCAACAGTCCCACTTTCAGTAACCAAGCCAAAAAATCTGCATTAGGAATTCATCATAACCTTCTGATGACTCTGTGCCACAGTGAGATATGTATGTTTATGACTTCTTTGCTGAAGGAATTTCTTCTCACACTTGCAGCAATTTAGTGCCATAGTTTTGTTGGAGTTTTAATATTTTTGTTCTCTTACATCCTCTTTTATTGTATTCATTGTCCTTGTATGGCTTGTTTTCTTTTTCATCACTATTTTAGTTGTAATGGGGTCTTTATGCCAGGTGAGAGCAGTTACAAACTGGGTGACACCAGAGTGCACAGATGCACCACTCTGGGATATTCATACTTAACACAGTCCTTCTAAAACACTTTGTGATAATTGAGAAGTGCTGAACTGTACACTGTATCTGAGTCTGCGCTCAGGGCAGACACTCGCAACGTTACAAACACATCAAGGTTTGTGCACTGATAGCTTCTTAAAACAGGAGTACTGATGTAGGACCTCTCATTAGGTCAAAAGTTGACATGAACTTTGTATCTTATTCATGAAATGCACCGATTAAGACCTTTAAAAGGCCATGGAACAAAAGATAGACTTCCTACAGAAAGTCAATAACTTATGGCACATCTTCCAGCAGCAAAGGGAATTCAACAGATTCATAAGGCGTCATTTTCCTCAGAGTTTGGGTTGGTATGCTCATCAGCTGTTGTAATGTTGTTCTGCTGTGTTTCAGGATGCAAGTTTTAAAAAGGTTAAAAACTTATTTTTAATTTACCAAAGCAAAGTGAAAATTCAGAAGTTTGTCTTAGTAAACATTAGATATCTCATCAGCTACTGATGGTGATGTCAGGATTCAACTCTTTACTTGCTGACATCACTTGTACTGTTTCAAGATCAGAAAGCAGAGGCGGGTATTCCAAGCCTAGATTAAAATGTGTTTACAGCATCATTAGAGACTCATCAGCTGATGGTGCTGATGACTCCTGTGTGTTCTCTGATCATTTTTCCATTTTGATGTTTTACTTCAAAATATGACCCTGTGTTGCATTTTCTGAATTCCTGGTTACTCATTAGGTGCCAACGACAGAGCAATGAAATAACCTTGATTTTTCAGATTCCTAGCATTTACACAGCGAGCAAACCTGAAGCATTGTAGAGCAAAATAGCACCAGCATTCAAAGTCAAAGTGACGTCAGAGGAAACAAAGGAAAACAGCAGAAGTATGAATATTTTGTAAGCTTGGCGGAAAAAGGTTTTGGGGTTTTTTGTGCATTGAATCATTGTAGCATCTCAACACCACTTCTTGTCTATCCAGCAGCAGATGTGAATTATCTTCAAAATATTTGTCAGCTTGGTTTATTCAAATTTAACCAAAAAAAAAAAGAGTCAAGCCAAAGCTTCTGTGCTCACTCAGATATAGAAAGGATAAATGCTTCCTCTGTTTCAGATCATTACAAGCAAACATTTCCATCAGTGTTTTGTCACTTTGAATGTTGCTTATTCAACATTCAATTAGGTTGAATGAAAAACTGACATAAATGCATAATTTGTTCAGTCTATGAGTTGACTGAAAGGGAACAACACTCAAAGTCACTGATTTTTAATTGAAAACTAAAAACATTAAGTGTTTTTTTGTTGCGTCTGTATCTCATAAATATACTGACAAATCTGGAAAAAAAAACACAAGAAATGTAACACACTGATTTGGTTTGAATGGTAGATGAACTGATATAGACGCAGCCATTTTTTTTAGAAGCAAATGGTTCATAAAAGGATCAAAGACGCATGATGTCCTAGTACTGTACATGCTCATATACACTGTGGATTATACTTAACCATCTGACAGGAAATGTTTGGTCCTCTCAGTACAGACAATAATGCTACTTTTTCTCTCCTCTCAGTTGATGCTGATTCAAAAACAAAAAAAAAATCTAATCCTGGAAAAAATTAGTTTTTTATAGTTAGTGAATCTTATTGACATATCTACAAAGAAGAGATGCATGTAGTTACTTGGGACATCATCGATACAGGATGGATTTTTCGTATTTTCTAAAAAAAAAGAAGATGTATCTGTTCCTTGGATTAAGGAGCTTCAAATCACCAATGGTGTATTAAAAGAACTGATCGGTGAGTTATCAGTGGGTAAAGAAGATCAGTCTGTTTTACAGTAAAAACATCAAAAATCAGTCTGCAGGAGCATCACCACTGTGTGTGTGCCGTTGTTGAAGACTATCTCCAGCGCTCGAGGGGGAGAGAATTATATCTAGAACTCAAACAAGTCGTTCTGCTTCTTTGCCAGCTTGGCCACCTCCTGCCGGATTGCCTGCACCAATGCAGAGGTGGAGAGGCTGCTCAGAGGCATGCTGTCCATGTCTTTCACCACCTGTGGCAGACTTTGTTTGGATGCTGTGCTGGGGGCAGCAGGCGGTGGCTCCAGTGCCGGGTTATACTCTAGGGGCAGCCTGGTGGGGCTTCCTTGTGGATACCGAGGATGAGGAAAAGCCTCTACATACCCAGGGAGGGGCAGCTGAAAAACAGACCAGGTAGGAAATCAGTGATAAAGTACCTTCATGTATTTACTACACATAACAAAAAATATGGCTGCAAATAACATAACTGAAGGATATGGGTTAGATTTTGATATTTGCGTGTGTACATTTTCTCTTGCAGCACTTAGGAAAAAAATAAGTATATGACAAGGTGAAATGGCGGGGAAAGTAAAGAGTGTGGAGAGCTACCATACACTAAAATGATTTTCTGTTCAAACAGTGTTTGAACTCTTAAATGGTCTACTTTTGAATATTTCTATCAAAAAATCTATGCAGGTGTCAGATTTATACAACAAAATGACAAAAAGAAAAAGAGGTGTTCTTTTAGGAAATGTGCTCATCTACCCTGGTGTTTTGTTGTGTCCACTCAACGGCAGCCATTAATTCAGATCAGCAAATGGTTTCTAAATGACACTGGTTCTGCAAAAAGACACTGCGTGAAGACAACGGGTTGAAACAGGCAAACAGACAAGCAAAAAAGAGAACATCCCATACAAACAAGGTGAGTCCTGTGCAGGGGAGGGAGGGGGAGGGAAGGGAGGGTCACATGGGTTACAATAGGTATGACAAGACAAATGGATCCCATCTCTCTGTTTTGATAAAATAAAAGAGGAGAGAGTAGGTGAATGCTTAGAGAACGATGCTGGATGAGGCCTGTTTAGGGGTTAAAAAGGACACTGGATGCTTTTCAGAAGACAATATTTTAAATGTTAGTGCAGTTTCATGCACTTACTACTCGTGTCTTTTTTCATTTCATCCTAACTCCACTGTTTGACATTGACTTGAGTGACCAGAGATATGGTTATATATGAAAACCCAGAGTTGAGGTCGGGGTATTTTTATCTCCCTCTCCCACAACAAGAATTTTCTTTTCTCAGTTCCGTTGTTGTGATTTTTCATCAGATTAATGGGTTTAAAATACAAATATCCTAGCTTCCTTTGCTTTAGAGCATGTTTATCTCTGCAAGAGCCTGAAAATGACTTAATCCTATCTGAATGAGTCTGACCTCACTGCTGCTGTGATGACAACAGAGAAAAACAGAGAACCTCTTTTCTGCTTTGTTTTCTGGATACTGGCTTTATCTTTAAGATGTATCAACAAAGCTTCTCTGACCCATTTTACTTGAAAATTTAAGGTATCGAACAACAACCAGGGGAGCACTGAGACAAATGCTTCAGATCCAAGGAGTTTGACTCAAACATGAAGTCATGTGTTGAGTGTGGTGGTTTTGAGCTAGAATTATGGACCTCCTTACAGAGTCTGCCCACTGTGGTGGCACATCCTCAGGCTCTGGTGGGTAGGACATCCAGGAGGGACTGTGGTAAGAGGTGGGTGGGGTGGAGACAAAGTATTCTGAGTAGCCGGTCCTGCTGGCTGGGATGGCATAGACGGCTGTTATTGGGTTTCCTACAGAGGAAAGAAGAGATGGAGGCACAACGTGTAGGATTACCTCAAACAATTCAAACTGAGAAACAAATTCACTTTTATAGTATTGTTACAGTTGAGACCAGTCTTTGTCTGGAGACAACATTTTGAAGGTCCTGGTCTCATTTCAGATTTGAGAGCATTTGGTCTCGGACTGTCCGGACTCAGGATTTTCTGCCAAGACTGATTGAGACCAGCACTGTTCTGCTATTCTTCAACTTCATTAATGAGATAAGAATTTAAAAATGAATTTTCAGTCAAACTGCTCCTGATTAATTAATGCTGCAATTTGGCCTAAAACATTTATGTTAGGTTAGTGATTGTTTTTCCTCCTTGGAAATCTTTTCCAGTGCTTTATGTGTCAGACACCTGCAAAAACCACTGACATCAGTCCATCTAATTTCTAGTCAGATTTACCTCTGAACACTTGCTTTAGGCCTAATTAACTTGAAATAAAGATCAGATATATAAAATACTGCTGGACCTTTAAGTGGCTTTTAAATAAAGAAAGAAAAACTTTATTCGCAAAAATGTGTCAAACAAATTTGTTAAGATTTGAGAATTTTGCATGTGCTTTGAAAGATTTGCAGACACCTTGTTACTGTCTCTCAAATGTATGCAAAAGAAAAACTAGATTAAGTAGAGAATATTCTTTAATTGGTTAACCTTGTCATGGCTTTGAAAATAATTTTTTATAGTCTTGGTCTCGACTCGGTCTTGACTCTCAAAAGTCTTGGTTTTGTCTTGGTCTTGGTGCATACTGGTCTCAAGCAAGTCTTGGTCTCTGATAAAGTGGTCTTGGGCACAGCACAGCATTTCTATGCTTTAAACACAAAGTCATGACCTCATCATTTGATACCTGAGTATTTGGACACAGGCTGCTCAGCAGTGATAGGTGGAAGTGCTGCTCTGGTCGCTGGCCCATATGGGTTGTTGTCGTGTTGACTCTGCATTTCAGTCACAGATGTCTCTGAGCTCCTTCCCTTAGGCCCCAAGTCTGAGGTGGAACTGTTAGATGGAGATAAGAGAAGAATAAACACTTAGAGTAGCTGAAGTACACAATCAGCACCACCAGATGGCAGACAAACCCCATGTGGGAGAGTGAACACCTCATTAACATTCTTGCCATCTCTCAATGCACTAGTTCAATATTCAAATTTATACAAGGCCTAAAATCACCCTGGCCACAGCACATTACCTAGTGAATATATAGTCCCTGAATGTGAATGTGAATGTGAATAAATGTGGAAATATCTGATGGACTTTGGGATTCAGACAGTGTGTTTATGTCTGTGCCTAATTCAGCCTCACCGCCTTAAAGAGGTCCCAGGAGGAGGGCCAGTGCGAGGCGGTAAAGGGGGAGGAGAACCCATGGCCATCTCAGGAAGCTGGGTGAAGTGAAAGGCCTTAAAGAGACAGAGATAGACATAAAAGGTTACATAAACACCGTCATTGTACTCGAGGTGAGGTGAATTATGTCATCTTACCGGTTTGGGCAGGCTGCACTGATAGACATCCGAGCCGTACGATGGTACCCACTGTAAGCCTCCCCGTCCACTGGTCATTGTGCCGGGAGCACTGGTCACTACATCTGCATAGGGGAGGGGAGGGGGTCCGGGGCTGTAGTGTTCAGGAGGTGGACGGTGGTGATGGGAGTGTCGTCCGGATGTGGACTGTCCCCCTGAAGCCAGGCTGAATGCCTCCTCCAGCAGCAGGTGCATCTGCTGTCGCACTTCATCAATGGACGGCTGTGAGCTCAGAGTGGACGTCTCTGAGTGGCCTTTCAATCCCCGGCCGTACATGTATCCCCGCGGCCCCATCAGACGGTCTACATTCGTCTCCTCGATTAGCTCTGGCTCCGTCTGAAACACAGACTGAACAATTACACCACTGTAAAGTGAAATGAACACACGTCTTTAAACTCATTTAAACTGATAGACCCAATTGACACACACTTTAAAAGATATAGAGTACAATGGATCTGAGTGATATGTGCACACTTAAATCACATGCATATTATAAGACACTTTTGTTTTAATTCTGTTCTGACTCTTTATTTGTCTTCTGTCTTGCACATAGGCACCTGCGATAGTTTAGGAGATACGTTTGTAATTGTCATGGATCACTGGAACACTTATGGGCCATTCACTTGTGTTGAATGTACTTGTGTAGTCTGTAATGTCAGCCAGTATGAAGCAATGCTAAGCTGATGTGCTTAGATTTTTTTATTTCTAGGCAAACCAAAGTGTCGAAACAACTCAATATAGAAGAAAAACAGACTAGAGGTAATGTAATTATGTTGCAAAGTAAACTGATAGTGTACAGAATATTGTCAGTGAGCTTTTGAGTTGAGGAGTGTATGCAGAAAATTATTCATGCTTAAGTGAGTGGGAATGTTTACAACACTTGAAATCAACAGACCGAGATGTCCTATACTGTTGCAATTGTGTTTCTGTTTTTCCAGTAATGAAGTTAAATATTCATTGAAAAGCTTCCTGGATGTACTTTTAGGTCCAGGTTTGCCAAGGCATCAATGTATCTTGAGAGAAAAGGCCCGAAACTGTGACTGGGATTGAGGAAAGGAGTGGATAAATGTTTAACTGTCTAATTTAGTGGAGAAAAGCTCATTAATCCCTCATTGTTTAATTTAAACAAAGTCATTATGTTAAACTAGGGCGCAAATTTGAGTGAAGTGCCCAAATTTCACTGTAGTTGTGCCGAGGGTTTGTGTGACTGAATCTGTGTGCACCCCAGGAGGCATGTTCTGATTTACACCTGATTTAGAATATTTTAAAACGATTCCCCTCCTCATTGAGGGAGGAGGATATCGACAGAGACACCCTGAGGACGACGAACAGTAACAAGTTCAGTGATGTCTCCTGTCATTCTCTCTGTGGGCTGTTGACAAGATGCCAGCTGAGCTTGAAGAGGCTGTTTAATGTTTCTCTGAATTTTGGAGACGTGTCAGCAGGAAGGCTTTGAACCAGCAGTGTGACTGTTTGGTCACAGTAGGTTCAGCAGCAGAGTGAGCAGAAAGGGAGAGCAAAGCTGCACTTTACAATGCTTCGAACAATCCTTCAGGAGTGGGATATTTGAGGTGCAAATAACATCTTTTTTAATCTACACTATATGTAGTGTACTCAATCACCCAGCCTCTCCTGTATAACCACTCTGACGGTACGGTAATAAATTTCCTGCTCCCTAACTCCATCTTTCCCATGTTCTTCCTTACATTTCCAACAAGTCCCCTCATCTTTTCATACCCTCTGCTCTCTCCCTAAGCCTCTGTTTCCATCTACCCACTCCTTATATCCAGTGATAAATGAATACAACTTGAGGCTGCCCTACTTCCTGTGCGAATTGAAGGTAGCCACAGGAGACCCAGTGCAGTGCACCTCATAAATCAGTCCCCCTGCAACATAGACCTGTGTCTGCAGCAATGGGGCCTGCAGCTACACTAGTCCTGTTCTAATCAACATGGCAGCGACTGAAGAAAAAGGATAGTGTAGCTTGTAAAGGTTGCTTTCTTTATTTATTTTCCACATAAATGAAAGAGCAGTTGTCCGCATTCTGTGCAAAGTGGCAACCTGTCATGTTGAAAAACAAAGCAAATGGTCGCCTCCTTAAACTAGTATTACGTCACTGTTTTTTAGGAAAATTATTTTCTTGCATGAGTCAGCTCTTCAGGATGCTCACCTCTCGTAAAATTAATAACATCCTAATTGAAAAGATAATGCTGTTTTTACCTTAGTAAAAGCTGGCCTAAATCAACAGTGTACTCTATTCGTTCCCTGAAAATCTTGACACTATGACTTAGGTCATTAGTTTAAGAGGGCGACGAAATATAGATAAGAAAAACTGCAGTTCTCAGAGTGCCCTCTTGAGACTGGCTTCAAAGCCAACCCAACAGAACAATGACTGTACAGAACAGGGGAGTAATATCTATAATGTCACCCATCGGTGTCTGGAGAGACATTTGAAGCCTGTATTATAGCTATATTTAAAAAAGCTGGCTCTACCTAACATTCAGTTGACCAAGAGTTTTATGCAGTCCAGCCCCGCTTTGATGAAAAGTAAGTTCATGGTTGCCCCCAGTTGTGCCTCGAGCCAATAAGAATGAAATACCCTCTGTAAAATGCTGTGATCTTTCTATTACAGTTGATGTTATTTGATGCTCAGGTTCATTCAGTACTTATTTTCATTCCAATGATGAGTCCCAGTGAGCCAGCTTAACAGTAATAGAGCTGGTTCTACCTGCGTTTTTCCAGCTCTGACTGGTCAAACAGGCTGGCAGGTCAACAGCAGTTCAGTGAAATATTTCTACCTGTGCTCATATATTTTACAGAAGAACAGCTCTGAATGAAAAACACCTTTTAGGAATGGTCAGCACCATTACTCAGGGGAGCTCTCTTGCTAGTATCCTGACTCCACGACAGAAAGAGTTGTACACAGAGCCGTAATGGAACAATAAAAGAGCCAAGGCATAAACCAGCCATCCTGAGATGCACCACATATCAAGACGACAGGCGCTTATAGATCTTTAATTCTTAATTATGAATGAACCACTTTTCCTCTTTCAGCTTTCTGTGGCACACTTCAAACCACACCTGTGTGGAGGAGGGTGTCTGATTTTTAGCTCAGTGAGTGAGCTCTAAAATGGGGCAATAAAGAACAGATTTAGCACAGACTCAGCTCAGATTGATAATTATCTTCTCTATTTTTAAATTCCACTGTAGCAGCATGGAAAGTGGCATTAATTACATTGCTTTTTCCTTTTTACATGAACTTGGTTAACACCACACAAGCACTATTAATAGTTAATCTGAATCACATTGTACACACATTTTGATAATCACAAACATATTACAAAGTAACAAATATAATTCAGGAAGAGCTGTGTGTTGCTCTGTAAATCCCTGAGTGAGAAGAGGTGTGACTTTTTCTTGTTGGTAAATATTATGTGAGTGGCATCTGCTCAGCAGACAGGGTCAGTTTGTGGTGACATGTGACTCACATCATATCCACTGTTGCGAATTCCTCTTCTGGGTCTTTCCCTCATAACAAGCAGATCCATCTCTGTTCCTCCAGGACTGGGACTGCTCAGACTTTGTCTACTGCGGTAGGCCGTCTGTCCTATCTGGGAGTGTCTGAAAATCAGAATAAAGAGTGGCTTCAGTACAAATCAAAACTAGGGTGAAGTTGAAATGAAGTGACCTCCTTTCAGCACAGGTTTCTTTCTTGCAGTCATATTTGCAGTGTAATGTTGGTGGAGACCACACTTGAGTTGATTTAATACCTTTTCAAAATCATCAAAAACATTATTACGGTTCAATATTGACCAAATAGTTTCAGTATCCTCAGATTTCTCACAAAGACATTAAATACAAGAGCTGAATCACTAGATGACATGGAAGTTAACAACTTTGTGCAAGAAAAAACTCTGTAGTTGCATTTGTTTGGTGTGTCTCTTCAACCTTACAGTTTTATCATACTGAAAAATGATTTCTAAATCTTGATCCTACTCAGCATGGTGGGACATAAAAATAGCATGTCCATTCAAGCCTTCACAAAGTAAACAAACCAGCCAAAATTCGAATGTCGCTTTCCGCTCCAAATGCATTCAGTCTGATGTTTATCTCATGTGGAAAAGGCTGTTTTCCCCCTTGACTTTCATTCATGACCTGTATTTCTCATAGTTTTAGATTCAGATACAGCAAAAGGATATCTGTCAACACCTGTTTACACAGGATAATGAGAACATTGCACTGAAAGTTTTATTTTGTGGAGTGTCTCTATAAGATATTGAATAGATTAGAGATTGCATTCTTTGTCATGGTTGAATGGCTGCTTTGGTAACAGCTTTTCATTAATGGGTAAAGTCATCAGAAAGTAGTTCCTGCTTCACCATTGATTTTACCCTAAATGGAAACATAAATTTTGAAAAGACCTTGGAACTATTAATTGAGACCTTAAACTCAGTGGGACACACTCATTGAGTTGTTTATCCACTGAAACAAATGTAATTGTTGCGAAACCTTGGTTGTAAAGTTTAATATAGCTCTGATTTCTTCTTAAAGCACACGGGTGACCTGGCTGCTCCAACATGCTGCAAACAAAGAGGTTGAGTGGCTTTCAGCTGAGCAATGGCTCGATGTCACAGCCCATCAAGAATGTGGAAATCTATGATATTAACATACATATTAAAGATATCAACGTTCAACCACAAAGGTCAGCATGTCCTATTATACAGGCTTCCTATGGATGTCTAAAACATGCTTGTTCAGATGAAACTCTGCTTAGATTAGAGACCAGCTGCACCACAGATTCAAAGAGATGAATCAGCCAACTTTCAACACAGTCTTGCTAACAGCATCGTGTCTGACCATGACCACACTCTGAGCAGGAAATATGAAAAATTAACATGAAACCTGCACAAAAGGTTTCAGATACTTCAGCCCTTTTTCTTAAATGTCTATAACTTAACATGAAGCATAATCCAGCGCATATGTACAATATGTAGAATGGTCTTAAATCCTGAGTTTGATTTTATGGCGTGTATTGTGTTTAAATTGCCCAATCAACTAACTAATCAATCAGCTGGAGTCCTGTGTTCGACTTTCGTATACAACCATTAAAAATGTTCCCTGCTGTTGCAATAAAACGATAGCAATCATTGTTGTCAAAATATTTTTCTCCACAGAAGTAAAACAATGATCAATGAAAATTATAGTACACTGTAAATTAAACCTGTAATCTTATCATCCACCACTAGAGAGGGAGGGAACACTGATTGGCCTTAAATACTAGCCCACCAAAGTTAAAAAGCAGAAGAAGATGGAGACAAACAGACCATCTTACCACAGGAAAACAAGAAGGCTAGCTTACAGATAAAGCACAGCCCAAACAAGCAACAAGGAACCTGAAGAAAATGCGAAACCTTCCAGCTCATAGCCAGGAGGAAACATCTTTGACAAATAAGGACGATCAACCCCAGTAGCTGAGATATTTAGGCTAAATACGTTGAGGAAAAAAAAAGAGTAGCATGTATTACAAACTGTGCAGATGACATCACAGGTGACACAGGTAACAACACGTACTGCATCCACTAAGGCATCGTCAATAAAGGAGCACACTTAAAGTAAGAAGTTACAGTTCCAGACCAGAGTGCACTCGCAGCAAGCACCATGCAAGTAAATGCATCCCCCTTATTTCCAAACTCTCATATCAGAGTTTTCCAGTTGCATGTATGTCTGACCCAGTATGAAGAAAAATCAAAACAAAAATAAATGACAAGTGCTGCAGCTTATTTCACTGCAAATGAAACAGATCTTTTCAGGGTGTCTCTCTCTAGTTGTTTGTCTAGTATTATTAAAGAGTGAGAATTGTGCTTTTTATTAGCCTTTATACTGTCCCTCTTGTGCCCCTCTAGTCGCTTTAAGTGATTTACAGCAACAAAAAAAGACTACTTTTCTCACACTGTTTTTTTGTTTTTATTCAGAAAACCCTGTAACTGTGATGTTTTCACCTCAGTGTGGGGAACAATATCACTTGGCGTGTGACTCTTTCTAACCATAGACTTTATAGCGTGGTGAACGTGGCTTTGCCTTTTACCGTTGCACAGTTTTGAAGGCAAAAGAACACTGACACCTGCACCACACTGTGCAGCCAGAGTCTGCACAGTAGAGGCCATAAAGAATCTGAGTGGAGCCAGACAAAAAAAACAATAAATATACAGTTTTTTTTCTTTCAAAAGTCTAATCTCTTCATGGTTCTCCTTCCCAAAGTATCTTACTACTCCTGAAAATACTGCACAAGAACAGCAGCTGTCAATCGTCATGAAATGTGGCTTAAGACCCAGTTTTTAACGTCTAATAACAATTGAAAAAACAACTCCTCTGAAAAAAGGGGGCTTGAACACAATGTAGCCAATTAATATCTTCATATCTCCACAGCAGAGGGATGTGAGAAACATTTCTATGTGGTATTTTAGTTTTTTAAAGTTTGACCACCTCTCATCTGGAATGAGAGAGGAGAGTGTTTTTGACCTATACTATGACCAGTCACCAGGGGGAGCAGTTTTTGTGAAGACCTCACTTCAAGCTAGGAGATATGGAGTTCATGTTTTTTCCAGTCTTTGCTTGTAATCTCAAGGGGGAAATACTTTTCAAAATGGTTCTAAATTAATACAATTTATTGTATCTTTGATATCTTTAATTTAAATTAGATTGTGGAGTTTATCCCAACCCTCGCAGTTAAGAATTTACAGACTGAAACTAAACACAAATAAATCCCATCACACACAAAGGCACACTTCTCATTAACACAGAAATGAGTGATTTAAGAAGCTTTGAGAGTGCTTGACCCCAGATGAAATCTAAGATTTAGAATCATTACCCAGCATTAATACTATTCATCTGGGGGTCTCAAAATTAGATTTAGTGAACTTTCACTCTGGCATCAAACTTTTTCTTTAAATACTTCATACATAGGAGCTAGTCAGTAAATGCAGATGTCACCGGTGAGCCCAGTGTGACCAGCATGAAATGGGATGTCATCTCTGATAATATCCTCATGTCTAAGCATAGATTCAGTTGTAATCCCAGGTTCCACTTGCGTTTCCCACTCTCCCCTCACCTCCTGTGAGACTTGACGAAAGTGGAACCCCGCTCATCATCAGGCTCCAGTGGTCTGCCATGCTCACCAGCTGCCCTCTCAAAGCCTTGCTGCTGTCTTTGTGCCAGGGCTCTGCTGCTGCTGCTGCCGTCAGTGGAGGGGAAATCATAATAGCCTTTCCTCTTAGCCTTTAGCCTCAGCTTGTTTCTGTAGTGCTCAATGTCTGATTTCTGCTTGAGAGCCAAGTTCACCTACAGAAAAGACGCAGGAAGCAAAGAAACATGGAAATCAGAATAAAACAGACAAAGGTTGCTGCTGCCGTATGTGGCATGAGTCTGCTTTTTTCAGTGAATGTGTGGATAAAAGATCAGAGGGTTCAAGGGAATAATAAGATCTAAAAATGACACAGCTTTGTAATAAACATCAGAAAGACTCTGGACTGATTTATTCATTCTTTTATGTTGAGTATAAAACTTCAAAACCACACAGAAAATTCAGAAGAAAGAAAGCTGAGATTAAAAATGCCAACGATTTGTTGCATCACATTATCAAAAAACTGATTTAAATTTTCTTTGATCAAATAAAAACGTACTGTACAACTGTATCATATCATTTTCAAGTAAATAAAACCTGGATGAGCCAATGATATATCAAAATAATCACACTTTGAAATAATAAAATGGCTTCAACGAAAAAAGAATGAATAATAATAAAAATCCCAGCTCCATTTTTTATCACCACTGGACTTATTGCATTGTAATGTGGTCATCAGATGGTAAAGGCTTTATCGAGATAAATCATATGACACCACCAATCATATAAAAAATTTAGAGGGACTGTGAATTTCTGTCTGTGGAAAAAGTGATTTTACTCCACCTAATTGGCTTCAGATTGGAACATCTTTTAAAGTATTGCTCAAGAACATTAAATATTCAGGTCAAGATGGGCAGCAGGGAAAAATGTCTTTGGGTATTATTTATTAAGGGCTCAGCTCATCAGGACAGAAGCTGAGGTTTGGTTTATAATTACATTTGATTGACAGCACAAGAATCACGAACAGATAACATCAAACTTGTTTTTATTTTTGAGCATCTTTTAAAAGACTGATGGGTGTACTAACACAACTAGTTTTCTACCTTGTAACAAAAACTGGTAAGAAGAGCAAGACAACAGAAATAATTATCATTATCACACACTTATTAAAGCGTTTGATTCTGATAGTCTGTTGTTTCCTGAAAGTAGACCATAAATATGTTGAAAGACCATTTCTAAACAGCAAAAGGGCCAAGTGACCACCCTGAATCTCCAACCATGATTGGCTATTTCCCTTATCAGAGGCGATACTTACATTGAAATGAAATATTTAGGCTGTGTTCCTAGAGGCTGCCATTAGCCTTTATGCCTTTCAAGTTATAACATTTCCCTTGGTTGGTACTTTTGATGCTGATTTGGGACTTACAGCTTCTTTTAGAGTCCTCAAGAATTAAGGTCAGCAGATGTAAAAGTGGCCACTTTACTTTTTTACCTTCCAAAGTAAAAAAAAGAATGAAAAAGAAAAAAAACCAAGAGTGAAACATTTTTGAGATTGTTGAATTAGAACCTAGAGTAGATGTGAACAGTGAAGCTAATTTGCCTCTGGTCACCTTTGCAAAAGTCAGTGTCCCCGTTTGACCTAAAAGTTCAGCTCCACTGCTGTGACTGTCGTATACTCATCCACTTCTAGCTGATAGTTGGCAAGAAGTTGTTTGACTTGCACTTGGTTTAAAACAAAACAGACTGAAGTCAGGCACTGTGGTTTTCTCTTCAAAAATCCTTGGATCACCACAAATAGAAAAAGAATAAGAAAACAAAACCAAGCACAGCTGAAAACTGTGGCTCTTTTCACTTCAGCCAGACTTTCATAATTACCATGAACTTAAAATACCTTTAGCCACCTTAAGCATGCATCACATGACATAACACTGATCTCTGGGGGCTCGGAGAAAGTGATCAACAAACAAAAGCAAAAAATGGCTTTTACAACTACTGTTACTAAGCAACTCTGATCCCAGGGTCACAGGGTTCAACAAACCTTTATATCAATGAACATAGAGAAATACGGCCAGTTATTTCAAGATAGGAGACGAAGAAGAGAAAAGATGGCAGGAGGAGTTCTAGCAAAACAAAAGGGTCATTATCTCTATAAAGTGCCTTTGGTGTCCTCATCAGAATTTCTCAGACATCATGAAAATGTAGCACAGTAATTAAATCTGAGGTCTTATCACAAATGGCCAAATATTTGCCCACATATCAATTTAATGATAAGTTGCTTAAAATGTGTTTTCTTCATTTTATACCATTTTCTTTCATTAGAAAAACCTGATTTTGGCATGTCACACACACTACTCTGCTAATTACAATCTGAAAATAAGTGGTTAGATGAAACTAAATCTTCTTTTTTTCACATGGTTCTATGGTCCCCAACAAGTTATTTGATTAAAAAAAATCGTTATGGTCTTTAACATTCGATTTTCATTATTATATAATGAATACACTTCATGTCCAAAAAAAAAAAAAGTCACCACCAAAGAAAGGTCAATCTAACACTAGGTTGTATTACCTTTGGCTTTGGTTACAGTAGGCATTGGCTGGGAACTGGGAAGTCCAAAAAGCACCATGTGGTGATACTGACCCAAAAAGTAGAGGCTATGGCAGAGTTATTTATAGAATTACAGACAAAAGACTTGGCCCTGAAAAGCTCAGAAAAACTCATCTTCATACACCCTGTTCACTTAATTTTACCCCATCAATGTTAAGCTATGTGAGTAACAACAGCCAGCTCATTTTCATGACCACAGAGTTTGGCTTTACTGTGGACACAGCACTGTAAGTATAATGTACTATTCCAACTGAAGAAACCCTGAATCAGCATTCAGTCTGTAACAATTGATTTATTGATCCATTCTTTCTTTAAAAAGAAGTATTAACTACTTCTCTAGGGTTTGCTTTCCCTTGGTTCAACTTATTCAGCTGTGAGGTAACTGATGGCTTGTAGAACATGTTTTCAAAGCACCAAAGCTGGAAAACAGTCAGCACTTTTCTGTTGCTTAGTGTATTTGCAGGAAAAGGGTCTCAGGTCTGTTTTTCTGCATCCAAATCTCAACCTAATATTGTATAAGGCATGCACACGGGTTTCCAAAGAAAAATACGCAGTATAAGACTCCCTGTACCAACCAAGTTAATGTATGCAATTGTTGAAAACCACTTTAAAGGGGATTAAAATACAAATTCCTAAATAGTATGATAGCATGACAAATATAAAAACATAGAGGAGAATGAGAGCAGCCTGTCTTACTTTTATTGAAGAGTTATGTTCAAGATTATCTGCATGTGTTGCTCAACATTCAGTTTTCTCCTGTTTGCATGTATTTTATTGAATATGTGTCACAGGTGCATTACCTCTCCGTTGACGATGGCTGACTCGTGGCTGCGGTCAGACGATGCAGGGTGTGAATAGTTGGGCTGAGCCGCTGTGGGCTTTATGGAAATGAGCTGCAGGGAGCCAGAGGAGGTGTCATATGGATCTGAAGAACAGAAAGGGGGGTTCAGTCAGAGCGAAACTACAAACACCTCTAATCATTACGCTGTCAGTCACTCGCCGTCTCATCACCTCGTCTCTGTGGCTGCGGGATGATGTCAAACATCAGTCGCTTGTGTCAGCAAATGAAGTGGTGGACGGAGACAATAGATCATAAAGATAGTGCTGGCTTCAAAGCTTGTGCCTATGCATCTCTGTGATGGATGAAAGAAACTGACTTTGCACTTTCATTTCTTATCAGACATCAGACAAACTTGATTCAGTTCTAGTTTCCCTTAACTCAGCTGATGAATTATTCAAATCCAGCCATTAAGAAAATCATAATCTAGAGAGCCCGATGCAATTTGCAAGCAGAGAATCTGAATTAGATTAATTTAACTCTCAGCTGCAACATGTGGAACATTTAGCTTCAGAGAACAAGAATAGAACAGGGAATAGTTCTGTCTAAACAGCTTTTACTTCAGCTGTTCTCTATGTGTGACTCTGCATGTTCATTTTTTATGTTGGTGAATATGTGCGTGTACCTGCTCCTGCCAGTGTGTCACTGCATCCTCTGTTCTGACATCCTGTATCATGTCAGCGCAGTGTACGCCTCATGCATATTCAGCCGGTCAATCTGTGCTTTCTGCTGAGTGGCTACCTTTCTGGCTGTAAAAAGAGCTGCAGAGGCAGAGCATATCTCTCTTAATACCTGTGTGCACCAGAAAGTGTTTCTCACAGGAGAGCAGCAGGGGGAAGATCGTTGCCGTTTGTGACATGTGTGACCTTGTCTGCACAGAAGCTGCAGAATAAATGATTTGTAATCTGCATCAGAGTGTGACTCTCACCGTCCCTCTTGCGCGTCTCCTCCTTTGTCAGTTTCTGCTGCGCTGTGACTTTCAGCACCGTCAAGGCCCTGCCGGAATTCAGCTTCTCTGATTCGTTGCTGATGACGGAACCGTCCTCGCTCGGCAACTTGCTGCAAGTAACCATAGCAACAAGAAAGGCGGTGAGCTCTCCGGAAGCTGGGCTCACAGCCACGTTATGTCATCGCTCCCTTCAACAACCCCACCTTACCCTTACCCTTCTGTTGAGCACACATTGTGTGTCATTATTGTGCTCTCGTTTGCATGGTGGAAAATGGACTCTTGAGGTTAAAACATCACTGCACACTGCTGTTTTTGAAGAACATCAGAAAACTTACACTAATTAGTCCTTTGGGGCTCAATGTTCAATAAAATTAAAAAAAGGAAACAATGGATCATCATCCCTGAAATGCAAGTTTCAAACCCTACTACGTGTGAAATCTTTTCTATCTGTTTTAATTTGGTACACCTGATGAAAACGTGGATAAGTGAACCAAGCAATGTGCCTCTTTTAATTCTGCATTGCACAATTATTCTTTACTTATATTTATTCAGGATGTGTCATGCATAGTTCAAATCCAGTGTCCAGACTTCAGCACAGAGCTGCTCACTCCATTAATTGGACAAACAATTGTTTTATCCAACTCTTGTCTCACCAGCTTCTTACGCCATTCAGTGGTTTGAATTAAAGCTGATCAAGCAGCGGCACCGAGGACCACAAGGCTGACAGTAACATCAAAGCTCTGTGGTCTACCCCCTAATTGTCTGGTAAAAATGATAACAGCAGAGAGAGACGGAGGAACAGTGGTTGCCCTCCCTGCTCTCATCCAGGCAGTGCTGCAGAGAGCACGCTCTGAGCACCAGTCGCAGGCTCAACAAAGACGTGTTATGTATAATAATTAAATGAGGTGTAAAGAAAACATCTACATTAGCTCCTCCCATAAGCTGTTAATTTAGTCCTGATAAGGAAACAGTTGTGTGACCTTGGTACAAATAGAGGCAAGACTTAAGAGGGGAAGAAGCCAATTAGAGGTAATTGTCTACAGCATGCCTGTGTTTATGTTTGTAGATTTGTTTAAATCCAACATGAGTATAAGCATCATTGCCTTGAAATATTAACTTGTGAGGATGTAATCAAACAGCATCAACAAACATGTTTGTCTTTGTCTAGCAGGATTAAACAAGCATTATGGGAAATAGCGTAAAGTGGAAACAGCATTCACAGCCTGTCAGAGAGCTCAGACCCAGTTCCACTAGCTGCTCTGAGCATCATAGGAGCTGACCAAATTCACAACATGTGGTTGTGCTACGGTTGAGCCAAAAATGAAAAAATTGCCCCCCTCAGAGACAAAGAAGACACCTTAAAATGTAAACATCATTATTATCAAAAAGAAATTGCGCTTACATCTCTGGCAACTGACAAATGGAAATGGAGCAGGAAAAGGTCGACTGATTGGCTGTTATCACACACATTTCCACCATGTCTGGTTGATTAAATATGCTCATAGATGATCACCGCATTGATCTGAAATTCATCCACTCACGATCATATAATTGCCCAGCCTTAGGTTGTCCCCATATTCCTACTTGAATGCAAATTTACTCATAGGATGAATGACAGTGAAAAACTTGCAATTTTGTCCAGAAATGCAAAATGTCTCCCATTTAACACCAGATAAAACCAAAGGCTGAATCCTAAAAGTCAGACATCCTCTCTGCTCATATTTTAGGTCACTTTTTAGCAGGAACAGAACTTTTTGTTGGCTTGTTTCATTATAACATAGGTCACTGATAGAGAAGTGTAAAATTTTAGCTGTCTCAGGGGTCACCACAGTCATAGCCGCAGGACGGTCGGTCTATAGATTTTCTTCTTTGATCATATAAATTTTTATGTGATCTCATTATCCTGCACAGCTCTGAAATATTGTGCCCTTTTGCTTCCTCCATCATAATTTCGGAAGATTTAGCATGGCAATTAATTTTCCAGCAGGGTGATGGTGGCTGTCAGAAGAGGGAAATGGTCAATTTCACCTGGCCATACAGAGATCTTTGTTAATGACTGTCTATGTTATTCAGCATCTGGGTTGGATAGAGGGAGAAAATGGGGCTGGAAGGATCTATGTGTTTGACTATCCTTTCTTTCTCTTTGTGAGCCATGAGCTTTATTACGCAGCAGGGGTGTAAAAGCACTACACTCTTATCTTCTTTCAGCCTAAGCTGAGAGGAACATTTTAATACATTTTTGAAGAAGTTGAGATAAATCAGCCGATTATCCTCTGGTTGATAAAGAGGCTTGTTTTTATGCAAATTGAGACAAACACAGAAAAGACTTAAAGTTTTGGGTTGGGATGACCTCTGTAAACTTTTCATACTGCGAGAAAAAAACATACCTGAAAGAATGAGGCCAAATAAATAATAGCGTGATTTCTTCTAGCCTGCTATATGCTACAAAGCTGCTGAACGATCTCTGTCCACTTATGGATATTTTGTCCTGGCAGCACTGATTACCTCAGTTTTTAAGTCTCCTCGCTGTACTGTACTTCCCTGAGAAGTAACTATTACATTTGTTTAAAATTCTGTTTATGATGCTTTTATCCGGTTGGATTTGACAGAAAAACATATTTACATTTTGCAGTATTACCAGCCAGACCACGTGAGAAGGGTGGATCATGAGCAAGCAGAGCATAGCGTGAGCCAGTGGCGAAAATTGAAAAGAGCTCTGAGTGGAATTATTTTTTTTAAGGATCGGAAGGTAGACTGCAGCCTGAAGCAGGGGGCTGTCCCACTCCAGTTTTGCTCTGCTATAGCTCACAACATGAGTTGTGCAAACCCATGCCCAAACCTGCCCCCGACTCAGAATAAGAACATACTTTTTTTGGAGCAAGCAAGCATTGAGCAGAGCAGGATTGCAATTTTGGTCTAGCACTGAGACACGACAATAGGCAGAGTGGCATTGTGAGACTTTGAGCGAGAGGCAACCTATCAACTTTGCATACATGTAGCTGGATAATTTCAGAATGAATATTACCCCTCGTTTATCTTTAAAGATACTTTCGTCTACACCTGACCGTCAAAAAGAAACAATTAATTGTCCTCACTTAACTGGGCAAAATGGTGAGGAAGTACAGCTCTAGAGTGCCAGACCCATAGGTCTGCCTTTTTCAGACGTAAAGCCCACGCCAACCAATCAGAGGGAACCCCTGTCATTCTGCCAGAGATTTAAACATGGCCCCTGGATCTTATGTTTGGATTGAAACAGAGGTTCGATCTTCGAAGAAAGTTCTAAGATGCACCCAAAGAAATTAGGAAGCAAGAATGTGTTTGCAACATTCATGCTCCACATAACATTGCATATACAGTATGTGATGTCAATGGCTTGCTTTGGTCACATGGTGTGATATATGAGGTTCAAAAACTCAGTTTACCAATGTATACACAAATTCATGAAACCAGTGTTTTCTAAAATCTTCATTCTGGCTGTGGTTTTCACAACAGACCATCTTTGGTGACCTATAACTGCAGTTTTGTGTGGATGACAGGCCCAAATGTATAAAAATACATTGGGTATGGAATAATTGAGGAGTGGAAATTTTTGCTGCTGCACTCACATGCGCTTTTACTGCCCAAAATCAACGGTAAGAGCATTTGTGTGTACTAAGTTGAACAAACTTGAAATATGAGTGCTTTGGGCTGGGACATTAGCTATGAAATTTGTGTCACATGTGTCACGAATCAACTCCTGCATAAAATAATAACATCTTACTTTCTGCATTCAACTCATCATATACATGGATTCAATTTTACAACATTAGGATGAGATGGAGCTGCTTTGCCCAGCAGAGTTGAGATGTGACAGCTCATTTCTACCACTATCAGGGAAAATCAGGGCAAAACTTGAGCATCTGCATGGAGCTGCAGAAATTTGTTTTTTAATTTCATTTTATTTTTTGCAAATTAGACCTTGAGGGGTGAATGCTGTGCAATCACTGGCTATTAATGTTGAAAACCATTCGGAGTGAATTTTTCCTGAGTGCTGAAAACTGAACTACATTGCTTCTGTATAGAAAATTGGTAAGGGGCAGAGAATACCCAATAATAACCAGTGGACACAGGCCCTCATCTTCCTCACTGCAAATACAAGCAAACTGGCCAGCCGAGACAAATTTAAACACGTCTCTGGACTGGTTTATCCTCAATTAGCAGCAGCACTATCTTGTCATTGTCACAATGGGGGAAGTTGGACACAGTTGCAGACCAAAAGGGGGTCTTTAAAGTTACCCCAAAGGGATCCACTGAGACCACAAATGATCACAGGGGTGGGGATAAAAGGAGACATAAGATAAGATAAGACAAGATAGTTTATTCATCCTACAAGGGGAAATTCACAGTCACAGCAGCATAATGCTGAGCTGGGTTAAACAGGCTCTTTTAACAAAACACAGCTCAGAGAAATGGGGGACAAAATCACCGCTGCCAGAAACTAAACAGGAGACCTTGGTGATAAAGAGAGCAGAAAAGATAGCCAGGTAAGTCTGACACTAAGAGCTTGGTTCAAAGCAGGGACCGGAGTCTACAACCACTACTCCAATGCACAGACAGGCACAGGGGGAGTGTGGGGTGCTTGATAAAAAAAAAGCACACTAAGGAACACTGAGAAACACTAGAAATCATAGGAAACTGACAAGCAACCTCTCACTGCCTTTGAAGGAGAGATAGTGAGTCAGTACCAGGAGCTGGAGCCACATTTATATATAAGCTTCCCACAGCTGCTCTGAATCAGGGGCAATCAGGCACACACACACACTCACACGCACACGCATACATGCATGCATGCACGCACGCGCGCACACACACACACACACACACCAAACACACACACACGATCAACTCACAGACACCTTACAGTTATTCCACATACCATTATTTGCAGAAAAATAGTCAAAAAAGCTTTGATGACCTTAAATATGTCAGTTTACTGACTCTTAACACTCTGCCATGCACCCAAACAAAATTAAATGTTGTTAGATTAATTCTTATTTTACCAACATAGAGAGTTATTAGTGTTATTTGGAGTTATTTACCCATTTCAGTGCATATACCAACAGAAAAAGTGACCTTGAACACATCCATCTATGTATCAGATATAAAGCTGGTGTTTTAATAGTATATTTTTCCATATTAAGTTTTTTGAGTTTGTATCTAATGAATACTTTTTAAAACTGTTTCGTAAACAGACTTTTAATTAAATCTATCGTTACAGTTACTGTTAATTAAAATCCTGCTCATTGTTTAATCCTTTCACATTTAAACAGATCTAAGCCCCTCCTGATTGCTGCTGAATATTTATTTATTTGTCTTGCTGCAATACTCATGGTAAAACTTTAGTATAAGGACAATTCATGTTAGATATAGTTTAAGATTTACCTTTTGTCCTGCCAGTTAATTCTTTTCTTCTTAAAAACCACAAAGGACCTCTAACTGGTGACTTATTAAGACTGTTTTACAAACATTTTTGCCAGAAGTTGGATTTTAGATCTGTACATAGATGGAGGTCTATCGATACCTTTTGTGTTTGTCAGAGGTGAGGCTCTTCTTGCTGGCTGTGCCGTCTTGCTGCAGGGCTTTCTCTAATGAGAGTGGAGTGTCCCGAATTTGCAAAGACATTACTAAGGTGTCCTGGCTGGCGGGCAGGGTCTCCTCATCCCCTCCCTGTTGGCCCAAGTGCTGCTTGGCGTAGTCGAAACCCTGGACTGGCTGATTGACAAGTTTGTAAAATGAAGTAAGACAAAAAAAGGGACAGTTAGGTTAAGCTCATTTCACTTAAACACCTTTGGTGATATAAAGTGATCCACAGGAGGAACAGGGAGTTATACATGAGCCATACATTAAAAGTGCTACTTAGACAGACATATCTGAATTACTCAGAAGAGTATCTCTTTTAGAGATGTCCAGAGGATTTAAGGAGCAGGAGTGGGATTACTGGGCTATGGTGCCTTGAAATAGATAAGCACTGATTTAACTGAGGCCTTTTCTCATCTGCTTCCAAATTCTTGTCAAAGAGATAACTCACAGTGGGCGGTGACAAGATGCGATCTGGAGACTTTTGCAGAAATATAGTAGTCAAGTTAAGCTTCCCCGATGGATTAGAGGATAAGAGGGAGGAGGATTCATGGATGTCCACATGTTTGGAGAGAAGGACCAAAGGAGTTCAAACCCACACACATACAGATGAAATATTAAGGAGTACTCATGGCAGTGTCATAAATTGTCAGACACACATCGTTGCCTCAGTGCAGCCAGGCCATGGTGCAAAATCAATATGTGATACTCCCCTGAGTGCGGGATATGCATCCTCTGCTTCTATAGCACACACACCCACACGCTCACTAAAACATAGAGATTGTGGATTTTCTTCAGATCTACTTTTCTGTGCAGCTGTAGACACCTCTGACTCTGTGTGGAAGACGTGTGGATCAGAGAAAGGGAGTCACACTGGGGAGCTGGTACATCATGCTTTTTTAATTTTCTGGGGGTCATTTGTTTTTTTGACCACTTGTTTGACCCTTTGACCCTTGCTTTTTAAATATTACTTCCAAAAAAGGGTTGGCTTGATGCTCGTGCAAAAATTTGAAAGCTTTCAAAGCAACTCAAACCTAATAAATAGGTTTTTAAAGTTATTTTTACATGATGAGACTTTTCAGGACCTGCAGGATGTTATGTAATGAGAAGTACTCTGAAAGCTGCACCGCAGTGGCACTCACGGTTTAATATTGAAGAAGATTTTATTACCTTCTCTTTCTTTATGAAATTCCATAAATAAAGTAGCATGGTGTGCAGAGATTTTTACTCTGCATTTTCATTTACACTGATTTAAGACAGAATGAAGAGAACCGCTGAGCACTAAAACTGTAAAGTGGAGACATAGCCTGGATCAAGACTTTGTAACATTCTTGATGCAACTATAATTGAAACACTTTTCAGTCTTTTCACAAAGTAAAGGATGTGTACATGCTCATCCCCTACCTAAAAGTGATTTCTACAAACATTCTTTGAGAAGCTTAGGCTTTCGAATTTGCCATCGGGAGTCAGCTATAAGAAGAATTAGTGACACCAGCCTTTCATCCAAGAAAATCTTATTGTAAAAGTTTTGTTGCTCTTAAGTGGTGTTTTCATCTCAGTTTACTTTAGCATGGCAGGATTTACAGAAAATGTATCATCTGTGACTTCTGCTCTGAATCCATTCAAATCCTACTGCTGGTACAGTTGAGCGTTGAAGATGAAAACATAGATTGGTAACGAGAGGAAATACAAAGAGGCAGATACCTGGTGATAATAGCCCACGTCTCTGCGGTACGCCATCTGAAAACAAAGGGAAGAAAAAAAAGCAATGAATTAAAATGTGTGTAGGAGCAGAATGAA
Source organism: Thalassoma bifasciatum (assembly GCA_008086565.1). Taxonomy (NCBI): domain Eukaryota; kingdom Metazoa; phylum Chordata; class Actinopteri; order Labriformes; family Labridae; genus Thalassoma; species Thalassoma bifasciatum. Next base: position 53,490 of record RPOG01000821.1, read on the forward strand.
ACTTTCTGGTGTAAACTTTGCAAAGTGCATTACTACCTGGCACACATTTTACGTCTAAATCTGCAAATAATGAATATTTTCATTACTGATTAATCTACTGATACTTTCACCGAATATCTTTCATCTCTCCTTTCAGCAGTGAGAGAAATTACACATATACTTATTATCAGTGCATATGAGGATCACAAATAAGAATGCATGACACAATTGTTGTTGTTGACCTTACCGCACTCTTAAAAGAGATGATCCATACAGACAGCTGCACCAATAGTTAGCGTCGCCTTTCAGTAAACTGTGATTTATAATTTCTTCAGAGGCTGTGTTGTGAATGTGAAGCATGCCCCCATCAACTGAGGCTTTCGTCCTCATCAGAGCAGCCACAGGTCTGACTTGACCTTGACCCTTTGATGCACGTCTTCCTCTGCTCCCCCTCACATCTGCTCTCTCTTCAGTTGTTTTTTCTTTTCAAAAAAGGCTCAAACAGAGAAAAAAACTCCCCTTGGAGGCTCCTTTGTATTTTTTTCTGTACATCATTAATAAAAGATTTACCAAATCCTAGCAGCAGCAACCTAACCCATCTCTTTGTGATTACTCCATCCTCCAGCTCTGGCATACCAATCACAAGTTGACCCAGTACTCATCACTTCAAGTCCTAACATGAGGCCACAGAAACTGGATTTTAAAGAGAAACTCAGTTTTTCTGCAAAAATTGACTTTTCTGAAAATCCTGCAGACCCTACCTTCAATATTAGAATATAGAAAATCACATCAACTTTATATTGGAATAATAACGATAATACATTTATTTATATAGAACCTTTGAAAACATTAGTTTACAAAGTCCTTGTACTGCAGAGTCGAACAAGAAGAGAACCTAAACGTTTGATAAAATACCTGATCATACCTCATTTCCAATTACAAAAACAATAGAAAAATTGGGTTTTAAAATAAAAAGGTCTAACTCTAGAAAGCATCTGCTGCAGCTTTGCCTTTACACAGACAGACACGCACAGAGACAGAGTGACAGATACCTTAGCTCGGGGATTGAGGTTGCCGATGGCGTCAGCTTTAAAGTCATTTTTATTCTTCCTGCACAGCACAGCTGTGATGATGATGATAATGAGAGTAACCACAGCGATGGGGGCCAACACTGCAGCAAGTATCCAAAGGTTATTGGGAGGATTTTTCACCACAGCTGAAAAAAAAAGAAAAGCGCCGTTTCAGCATCACCACTTCATTACATGTGATCCAATAGACTCCCAACACTAAATGCCAAAAGGTCGTATATTTATTGGTTCATTGGAGGTATGAAACATAGCCAGCTTTCCCCACTAAAACATGCAGAATCATCTGTCACACCCACACTATTTGACAGCTTAACCTGATATACAGTGTGTCTGATTCAGCTATTGTAGGCAGCGATCTATAAGAGGATGCAGCTCCTCTCTTTTCTGACCACCCCTCTCTCTCCCCTTTTATCTTCTCTTAGCAGTGGAGTGCAGCCCAAACAAACACTGTCCTGCCAGGAGCGTTTCAGAGACATTAGAGAGCAAAAAGCTTTCTCGACTCCCTTCACTGCAGTTCCTCTATCTATACTCAGCATGACTCATGTGTTTCAGTTTGCATGTGTGTGTCTCTGTTTCTGTCTGTTTGGCTGCTTGTCAAACGCTAGAAGGACGCTGTACTCACGTTCTGCCTGCAGCTGGACAAAGTAGCCCAGGGTGAGCGCCATGGTCTGCGAGTCCACTGTGTTCAGGACCTTGGCAGCTGACGTGCCCGATAAAGGGATGCCATTGTGCTGCACGTAGTAGGTCATTTCTGCTGGATTCTTTATCCCTGACACTCTGCGGATGCTCACCATCTGATTGGTGGGAAAAAAAGGAAGGACACGTGTTTTCATAAATTATAAAACACACACAATCAGCTGTGATGAGTAGATTCTTTAATTCATGAAGCAGCTTTGATTTCAAAGAGGATATGAAAGAAAAGGCCACACATAAACTGTGGGTGTGCAGTCTCATGAGAGAGAAAACTACATGAAAAGAAAAGAATACTTATTTTGTAAAGCATTACACCTCTGGCTTATTTTGAAGAGCAATTAGGAGATGATGAGTCGAGAAGCTCCCTGATTATCTAGGGCTGACCGCCAGACATCATGTAAAGTATACAGGAGTGTATATCAAAGTGTGCCTTCCATTAAATATTCATTCAGCTGTAAATAATTCTAAAAGTGTTGGTTTGAGGCTTTCATTTGACTTCCAGGTCCCAGACATCAAAACAGAAATCTTAAACACTAGGATTTTTTCATCCCTGTGCCATGTTGACTGTTAGTTCATCCAAAAATAGGTCAGATCTGGTCCTTTTCTGTTCTACTTTCTTGCCTGGACGGTGTAGCCGTCTACAGCAGTAGCTCGTCTGAAACGAGTGCCCTGCTGCCCTGCCAACACAAAAAGCTCTGCCAGGCGCTGCTCCATTAGACTGGCAAAGCTTTGGTACTGTCCCTCAAGGCTGGCGTTATCCACGTCCTGGATCACTGCAAGCGTAGAGGACAGAAAAGAAGTTGGCCAGATGGTTGTTGAGAGATGCAATAAATTGTTGGTGAGGAAAGAGATAAGCACAAAGAAGAGATGGAGGTAAAATTAGAGAGTAGTGTGAGCACATTCAGTCAGACCAGTGCAGGATTTTTAATTTACTCTTGGTTTGATGGATATGCAAGTTGACGAGTTTATCATTTGCAAATCAACCTGAGAGCTAAAGTCAGGGCCATGATGTTTGCCCTCCAGAGGTAAAACATGGTGTGAGGCAGCTTTAATCTGGTGACTTTTTATCTAACATTTGGAGGCAATGATGGCGGCTGTACATCTTGTTCAGTGTGAGTAAATTCCATTATGTGGAGGGTGACCTTGGACTGACTTGGCCTCTCATGGCAGTAAGTGCAGGGTTAAGAGCCACATGACCTGATCTGAAGGGCCATCTATTATACAGCAGAGCAGTGTGGGTGCCCTTGAGCACTGAGACACGTTGATTAATGAAGTCAACAGAAGAAATACAAAACAACAAGCAATCCAAAGGTCAAATGCACTTCATGGATTCAATCAAATGAATGAAAACAAAGGTAGATACACTTTTATCTGAGGATACCTTGTGTGGTACATTTCTTTAATATGAACCTCAATGAAACCTTAATAAAAGACAGACTGTCATTCAAACTATGTGAAAGATTCAATCTAAATTTGGGTTAGACAGAAAATTATTTGTTTTATTTCCTGAAAGACTTGTCGTGTAGTACTTTGTGACCCATATTTATAAAAATGGTGATATAATCCCCCTTCAGGTGTCAATAGTTGAAACAATGTTAGACAAGAATCAACAGTGGTCAAAGAGCAGCTTCCATTTCAAGTTTTGAATTCTTTCTTTCTTGTAGGAAATTAATATAAAATTCTGTGAACAGACAATGTTTATTTGCATATTCTGCAATGATACAAAAATGTCATGAGAGTAAAAAAAAAGAGTGATGTAATTACAAAATCTCACCACACAGTATATCCAAAATGATTTCCAGCAAACAAAGATGAAGGCTTTATCTTCGTATAATTCTTCATTAGGTTATAATAACATATTTAATTACACTATTTGATGTTTTGAACGCAGGTTACAGGATTTTTTGAGAAGTCAAGTTGTACAAACACAGCCCAGGTTCTGCCAGCCATTGTGGCTATTTGGAACCTAATTTGAGTCACATGGCTGTTAAATTTCAGTCAAATTGTAAGTCATTTCCTGTGTGGGGACGGGGGGGGGGGACACCAGGACTGATCACAGCATGATCAGCTGCTCATAAATAGATGGATCGAGTGCTAACATGTCAGAAATTTTGGTTGACTGACTGCACTAATGTAGTGAAAGTAGAGTCAAAAACTGATCCCCCAAATTTACAGAGAGGGTATTGTGCTTTTTAAGGATTAATAGTGTCTCCCTGGTAGCTCCTTTAGTAGCTTTACATAAGTTACACTGAAAAAAAAAAACTATTTTTCTCTCACTTGTGTTACAGAAAATGCTAATTTCAGCCTCTGTTGGGAACACTTCCTTTTAACTGCAGTCTCCTTAAGCCTCCCTGCTCTCCATACCCCTTCCCCTCTGAGTGGCCAATCCTCAGGAAGCCTGAACCACAGATAGACTTTGTGTTTGTGGTTTGACCCTCCAGCATATCATGAACTACAGAGGCGATGACCTTAAAGAAGTCTCATGAAGTTTTCATGCTATTTCAAAACTGACCACTTTGAGCTTAAAGACACGCTAAGGGATTTCTTCAGCATATAAATACGTAGTGGTCTGAAAATTTGCACACATTTAATTTGAGCATCCAGTGTTTTGACTTCAGATCCATGTTTCAAACATGGAAAAGCATAACACACCTTTCTATGTTTTTTTTCTAATGGCACTTTTAAAGAATGGTAGTGAATGTCTGAACGCACCATAGCAAAACTTGATGCGGAGGTTTGTTTAACTCCTAAATATACACCACTCAATTACACTATTGTGACTACCTCTGATATCGGACTCTCCCACAACGCAACTTTAAGATTCAATGTTTCCAGCTCAATTTTTCAGGTCAGAACCCTTTACACAAACATTTTATTTTCATCTCTATGATTTCAACTTCCATGTGTCAGGGTTTGCAAAGCTAATATTCACTTTCACCAGTAAATGCTCTATTTCAATGTAACTTACAAAAAAATGTATGCCCACCCATCAGCCACATGATCCCTCTTTTCCACTTGTCTCCCTGTTTTTCCCTTGGCATTCCGTCTTCAGTGCCCCCCATCTGCTTGAGCAATTACCAACTCCTGATTACACCAGCCAGCTCACCTGTTAGCCATCAAGTGGTCAGCCTGCAGTGCAATTAAACTCTGATCCTTCAATCATTTATCTTAATTCAATCAGCCCACCAGAGCAGTTCAGCACTGAAGCCACCCAGTTTAGTTTCTTGAGGCTCTTCTCTCATTATGAATTGTCAACCTGCTAACCTAGTTATTCTATGCTCCAGATCCACCTCAGTAGTCCACCATCTTGAACTCCCACTGGATTGACTCTGCCTCTCACTGCCTCACTACAGCTCATCTTGACTTTATCTTCATCTCAGCATCACTCGTCTGTAACCAAACCCTCACCAAGACATGAACGAAACAGCTCTACCTTTGCCTTTGTGTCTGTTCAACACTGAAATCACCTGTCCCAACAAAAACTTACCAAACTGTCATATAAGCACGAGCTGAGATTCATGAAGCATAGACACTTTTACAATACAACATGTGCATGCAAGAATAAACATAACATCTACACTGAATAATGATTAATAGATTAAATGCAGAAAAAAAGTCAACCCTACCTGTAATAACCCAGAGGTCTCTGGTAGCAACAGAGGTGTTCAGGTTGTGATACTCCAGAGCTGCAAAGAAATCAAAACATGATTATTTTACCTCAAATAATCAGCAGAATAAAACATAGATTTCACATTATCATTTTGGCCTAACTGATGTCATAACTTCTTTGGTTGGAAAGATTTATTTTATTCATCTTTAAAGAGTTTGTTTTACTGTAATGACACTGGTGCGTCTAACAAAAAGGCAACCTGTAAAACATAATGATCAACCAAATGTGTTTTTTGCATGTTGAAATTCAACACAAAGGGAGTGGTGATTCAAAGGTGTAAAACTCAAAGAAAACAGATCATCAGTTAAGTCACACTATACTGTTTCTTTCACTTTGCAGAGAAACTTATATACAGCTCAGTCTGTCTTTAAAGTTCTTAGGCCTTAAGTCAATAAAGAGCTGCAGCTTTCTACTTGTCAAAACAACAGCCCTCTGTCTTCACGGCTATGTGAATAACTCTATATTCACTGCTGCAACCGTGACGTTTTTATTGCAACAAGTACTTTCACTTTGGTGCTTTGTTTGTGTTTGAAATCTCAGTTAAAAGCCTCATTATCACTTCATGTCAGACAAACACTGAACCAGGAGAGCATTCAGCTGCCTGAGCTGGTTGTCTCCGTGTTCTCTTCATGTATTTCCTGCCTGATTAAGCTTCTGTGCTGCAGGCTGCTGCCATGTTTTTAGGGATGCTGTATCACCGGCCTGTGAGAGCAGACTCGCAACAGAATTGAACACTCAGGCGTGACAGCGGAGAGGTGTGGATGAGGGGGGGGGGCTGTGAGAAATGATAAGGGCTTTGGCGTTGTTAATGGATGCAGAGCTATCAGCAGAATCAGTCCAACATTGTCCATAAGTTTGAATCATGTGCAATATTATGTTTGTGTGTAATGACGGCCTGGGGGATACGAGCTTTAAAAGCATTTTAAGTCATTCCAAGAACTTCAAATTCACCAATAGGGAGCTATTATTGGTACAATTTTTCATTTCTTTACACCAGTGCTTGAGTAATAGTTTCAGCCATTGTTATGGACTAAAATGAGACATTTTTAGAAATAGCTCCACTCATATTCCACCTGAGTGAGACTGGGGGGGTTGAAAGTGCAGAGTGTGGCTCCACACAAACCACAGCGTAACACTGAGTAACCACGGGTTACTTTGTGCTGCAAACCAGCACTTTAGAGTGGTGTGAGATCTCAGGCCTTTTCTGTCAGAGCAGAGCCCAAGGTGGTATGAAAATCCCCCACTGTTAATTATTTACTGGGATAATTGGCTTTGAAGTGAGGAGGCAGCCGCTGCCAGCATATGCTCACACCTCCTGTGAACAGTGTAATATCACTAATGGCGAGGCTACAAAACAAACAGAGCAAAATCCCTGTCACACTCTCTCATTCTTTCTTTACTCTCCTGTCTGACTGAGTTTTTCTTCATGTCAGCGACTGCTCCCTTTGAGTCTTTCTCATGGCTTAACGCTTTTCTGTTTCCCAGCTGATTCATCCTGCCCGTCGGTAGCTTTCCCCACTTAATTTAATCCCAAAGCAGAGATAGTTCCAAATTAAAGCACACTAACAGATACCTATTAATTCCAATTTCCACTGTAAAAACCATGCATGTTATCTGCCATAGGTGTAATCTTCAAAGACAGGATTTCAAGGATGCAAACAAGGCTTTATTGGTTTGGCTTCATTTTCTCTAACAAAATGACTTCAGCTATAACACCTTATTGAACCCTCTTATTTCAAGTTTAAAAGAGAAAAAAATCCAAGAGAAACATGTGACCACGCAGTTCTATAAGGGAGCATGTGTTCTGCCTGAGCCTTATGTTATCTATTTGGTGTATATATATCCACAGGAAGCTTTATAGGGTGTCCCAGAGGCGTCATTTTGCGTGCTCTGCTTGAAATATGGCACATTGAGTGATGTGTTTTGACAAAGCCTGTTTCAAATTAATCAGAGTGGAGAAGATCCAGAAGATTCAGGGTAAAAGCACCAAAAAGTAGGAAATAATACCTAGATGAAAAGCACATCAACACCAGCTGCAGAACAAACAGACAGTGTTTATTATTATTATTATTATTATTATTATTATTATTATTATTATTATTATTATTATTATTATTATTATTATTCAGTCCATACAGGTTTACTGTTTACTCAAATACTTTAGGAATTATCAGGAGTGCATGTGGTGACTTGGCTCAAAGGAGAAGTGAAAATGTCCCAGGGATTATGCTCAGATATATGGTAATGCAGGGAAGCCCCTGGATTAATTCCTGGCTCAGGCATCAACTCTGCTGTGATCCTGAGCATGATCCTGCACGGCAGAGCTCTGTCATGTCAAACTGACCAAAGTCTGGATAAATTTAAGCCCCACACCCAGAGGTGTAAGCATTGGCGTAGGTGTTTTTGAATCCACAGCCAATCCCAAAGCTGGCTCCAGATATCCAAAGCCTCATTCACCCTGTTATCCATTTGTTTTCGTGAGACATCATAATCTGATAACACAGAGGTTTGGTTACTCAGAATTTTGATAAACAGGACACCTTTTACACATTTATGAAACCTGTAGCACTGTGTCTTCATGGTAGGTGTAGTATGGGAAATGTGCAAACTGAGCAGCTGTTAGTACCTGTCATATCTTTAACCACAGAGAGGGGGTCAGCTGTATTTGGCAGTGTTTAGGGCCCAGTAAACAGTCATGGTGGTTATGAACAGATGGAAGCTTAATGAAATACAGCAAATGCAGATAGAAAAGTTGCTAAGGGGATTATCTTACTTGCAGGACCCTTGTAAAATAGCAAAGTGTTGTTTTAACGTCTGTAGTGAACAGACCCCACCTGACGCCAAACCCAGCTCTGAACTGTTGTTTCAGATCATTGATCTTTCAATTGTCAGGTTTACAAATGGTATACATTGTGACGTAGAAGACAAGGAGTTATTGCAGTTCCCTTACTGATCAGCAAATAAAACACATTGATAAACATGAGGTCTGTAGCTAACAATGGCATTTGGCTGGGTTTTATCCCTTCTTAAATGTACCTTGAAAAGTATGCAAAGTAGAGTGAGTCATCAGTCATCAGGTGATGTCATATTATAACATGGTTAAGCAAAACAGTGAACCCATCCAACAAAGATCAGTGACGGACTGTAGAATTGATATCTCATCACAGCTCTGTTTCTGCTGGATCAGAGCAGATATCATTTCTCAGTTGGACTGAGGATGGAAACAGGTTTCACAATAGAACTCTGCTAAGATCGCTGTTTAGAGTCCTGCTGAGTTCTTGTCACTCTCCATTTGTTTTTCTCCGAGTATGTCTCCGCTACAGATGGAGCACAAGGCGGAGTACGTCCTCAAAGGAGGCTGAGATTAAAGGCTCGGGATGAGATGTTTTTCTACATGAATTACTATATCTTTAAGTGACTCGATCGTTAATAAGGGAACCACGACAGTAAAAGCTGCTGAATAGTTAAAAAAAAAAAAAACTACATCATTGAAACTTGGAAATTGAAGTCTTGAGGTCAGTTTGTCTGCACAGACCCTGGGAAAGTGCATTTATAAATAATGAAACATTGAGTTAATTTGTGATATTCTCCTCTATTTTTCTTCTGTGATGAACCTGTGGTTTGTGTCAACTTTGTCAGTCTCTTTGGATGGAGCAGTGGTACTTTTGAACACAAAATAATATTTAGCTTTCTGGTTGGTTACAGGCAATAAAAATGACCCTATCAAAAGAATAAAACTTGTATTTCTGTAGGTTTTAGATCATGCTGAGATAGCAGCACTAGTTTTAGTTCTCCTTTTCATAAGATCCTCAATGTTTACTTCATTTTGTGATCAGTCTGTTTCTTTGATGTCCTAATGATAGGTCAACCTGATAGACCAACCGCCTGTGGCCCTTGATAGGAGAAGATGCCTGATTCTTCTTTATTTTTTAACTTTTTTGTGTTTTAGAACCAAATGTTACAAAAAGAACATGTGAACTCCTTTTCATGTCTTCTCTTGTTCTGCTGTTGAATCAAATGAATCTGAAGTGCAAATTTCAACTTACGCTCAGCAACGATAAGTGGTGGATAGAAGAGGAAGTATCCCACCAGCTCAGCTGACAGCTGACTGAGGAGGTTTGAGGCAGTAGTGCCATTAAGGAAGATAGTCCCATTCTTCACAGTGTAGACCAATGACACAGCTGGAGAGCCTGCAGCCTGGGACACACTCAGCATCTGGTAAATTAAGAAAAAAGCACATAAGTTCACAGGAGCAGAGAAGAACTTAGGTAAAACTTTATGAGGTGTTCAGATGACACAACCGCCACAAATTTAAAAAGACAGTAGAAGTGAAAACATGTAAAAATGTATTTTTGTCTTGATCAATGAATATAAAATTCATCATGAAACAGCACTCCTGTGCTGGGCTGGGCAGGGCTTCAAAGTGTGCAGTAACACTGTAGCCTCTTTTTTTTCATTCAAAAACACTAAATTGGTTCAAAATAGTTCGCACTTAAAGGTAGCCGCTCATTAAAATGAATACAAACACTGTCTCCCTGCACATAATTAATTTTCATCTCAACAGCAGCTCTGGTTTAACAGCAAGAAGCCCTGATACACAGGGGTACAATTTTGTACAAATTGAACATGGTTCACAGGTTTGTAGCTGACAAACCAACTAAACCTCATTTTGGTAGTGATGTGTAACAAGGGAAAGACTAAGTGAGATTTTTTTGACACAAAGCAAAGAATAAACAGTAGTATAATCAGCAAAGGAGTATTTGTATGGACACAGAAATTAGTTCTCAAGTATAGACTTTAATCCAGTTAAACTGTTGTTTGGTATGCTGGATATCTCTGCATATGACACTGCCCAAAAATGCATCTAATTGGGTCTTTCTTCAAGTTTACCTGTGATCTGTTCAATACCAAGACACCAGAAACACACACTAAAATTATGGAAGTGTAACAGTGAGAGGAACACCTACATGTGAGTCAGAGTGAAAAACAAAGAAAAACAGATGAAACAGTACCTGAACTGAGAGCCTACTGTTGACATTGAGCACTTTGACCTGTGCTTCAGAAAACACCTTCTCCAGTCTCTGTTCCATCATTTGAGAAAACCGACAGGACCGAGGATCATCCCCCGCTCCCACAAACTGCAGTACTGAAAGAGCAAAACAACACACGCTCACGAATATGTACTCAAGAAGACCTACTGATGCCATTTTTAGATTTCTTTAGGATGCAACAAAATTGTGTTTTGCTTCTCTGGTTGTCAGTACTTTAGACACCATTTTTTTCTATCTATCACTCACTCGTTGTTTTTCTTTCTCACTTCTAAAATCTACTCTCAAATGAAACCTCTGGTCACAGCATGAAAAGATACCATCCTCCTGTGGACCTCTGACTCTTTTTTGTTCACCCTGACTGAACAGCAGCTGACCTGTTTTTAGCTGGAAGCCCACGGCAGGGCTGGATCTCCATAATGTCACCGGGAGGGGCAGCGCTGTTACCATGGGGAGGTACTGTCGCAGATCTGCAATCAGCTTATCACGACCATAAGAATCTAAGCCTTCCAGCACTACAGAGGGAACATAAACCATGTCCCCTCCAGTCACGTGATAGGCCACTGTCATGTTGGGAGAGCCAAACACTGTCTCCACCTGAGAGGGAAAGAAAAGTAGAGAATGAGACGTCTTTCTGGTGCCATTGGCTCCTTTTGCAGTTTTCCTAACACTTCTTTTAAATATTTATTGGTAGGCTTTTTAACTTTCTTTGATATAATAGCTGAAAAAAAGTAGAGGAGAGTGGAGAGAGTAAATATTTATCATAGGGCAGAAGCTAGGAGTTGGTCCATCGACAGAGGTAGGTATTTGGCTTCTGAAAATGAGGCACCTGCTGACTGAATCATATCATATTGTACTTTAAACATATTTTTAAACAATATTTTTTAGCCCATAGTTTTGCATCATACTGTTAATGTTTCTTATCATATTGTGTCATCCTTGTGTACTGTGTTGTATTGTAGTGCATTGTATAGTATCTATTGTTTCATTTGTCTTTTGTATCATATTGGATTGTACTGTACTGCATTGTATGACACAGAATGGTATTGAGTCATGTTGTGTTGTGTTATTTTATGTCATATACAAGTGCTAACCTCAGGCCGTGAAAAATAAAAAAATACATAAGTGGGTAAACCACAGTTTGTTGGGAGGTCACTGTACGATGGCTATGGAAGTGATGGAAACCTCAGGGACACCAAGCCAATAAAGATGATTCTTACAGCAGAAAGTAAACACTAACAGAAACAGATGGGTGATGTCATGCAGACTGCATCCATATATTATACAGTCACAATTGTATAATCACAATTTGCATCACAATTTATCATATTGTGTCAGATCATATGACAACATGCGGTTCCAACTCAGAGATATAAATACATATATTTGATCAACAAAAACCCATTCATTGGTGTGATTTTGGCACAAAATCACAAGTTTGAGTCTGTCATTCATATTTGCAAGAGAGCACAATGAAAAGAGACTAAAATGTATGAAATTGATGGAGCATTTAAAAGAGTATTCTAACCATTTTCTCACTAATGAGAGGAACAGAACAGAGCGTGATTATTGAACACTAATGTGTGGAGGGAGCTTTGACTGGCTAAAGGGCTGTGAGAGAGAGAGGAGAGAGTACAGATGAGCAAGACATGGAGGGGACTATTAAATAGTGAGTTTGGGACAAAGAGACTTGTGTTCCTCCACTTCTTTCCCAAGAGGACAGGTATCACTTTGCTCTTTTTCTATCTGGTGACAGGTGGAATTTGTGTGTTTTGTAACTATGTGTCAAGATGTTTTTAAAAGTCGGTGTATTTGTTTGACAGTTTGACTTTTTGGTGAACCGTATGCTTCTGTGGAAACGGGAATGAGAATGATGATAGATGTAATGAGACCAGGTGTGTGCAAAGGAGAGGTGAAACCATTCTGGTTAGTTATCTAAACCTATCTGAAAGCCTGTGCTGACAAGGAAATCCGTTGGCCCGAACACTAAGAGCCTACAGTCTCTGTAGCTGAGAGTCATCACAGTGCCTGCTCACAATTCAGCCTTGTTACCAGCTCTGTGAAAAGAGCCCTTTATTATCACTTCATCCTCTCAGGCTTCACCCATGTGAAGGTGTTATTAAGAGATTGCATTTCCAGCAAACCAGAGAGAGGAAACACACCCACAAACTCTCTCTCTCAAAGAGTGTGAAGGACTGCCAAAAGATTAACCACTGAGATCGCAGTCATTTCTGAAAGTTTGCAGTCACTGTACAGTCCCAATACACGAAACAAAATGTATGTGCTTCCATATTTATCAAAAGATTCAAATGGTTTAATTCATTTAGTCTATCACTCATCATCTTTTTAACATCGCTCTCTTCTCAGCCGTCTATACCCTATAATTAAACGCAGAGGCAATTTCCCTTGCCAACAGCCTGCTTCCCATTGGATGAGAGCGCAGAGCTACTAAAAGAAACTCAAGCAATGTTAAAATGGGTGACAGGAGTGCACTGAAGCAAAGCACCTCCAGAGACTACGCCAGGAAAGAGAGACCGAACATGTGAGAGCACTGACCTTCACGTGGACCACATGAATACACAGGCCTTACTCTCAATTATCTGATACTTCCTCTTTGAGAAATTCAAAACCTGAGACATTTAACAGGACTCCAGATGTAAACACACATACACACAGAAACATGCACACAAGGGTGTACTTAACACTTGCTCAAAATGGCAACACTCTAAAAGGCACTCCAGCCAACTGGAGAGTGAGAGGAGAGATTTTTATCGGGTAAAAAAGGATCTCATGCAACCGGCAGACTGTTTATTGCAACCAAATTTTATTCAAGCTGCTACAATTTATTTCAACATCTGGTGTAGCTACAGAAACACCTGAGAACATTGTTGAAACCAAGCCAAAAAAGGCCCTTTTCACAACAAAAAATATTCAAACTTTATGGCCTGGCCTAAAAAATAGTTTGGGTCACACCCGGCAGTAGGTTAGAGGGAGGGAGGGAGTTATTGAACCTTTCTATATAATCTTTGTATCTTTCACCCATACCAAGATTTTTTTTGTATTGTATTTATATGTGAAAAAAAAAATTAACATATTGTTGGGGTAAAAATAATATTCAACTTGAAATTTCTGCCCATGTATGGACATAGTTAACTTTACCAACAGGCAGGCATACCTTAGCTTTTTGCAAAGAGGCTAAAGGCCCACCTCCTGTCCTCATCCAAACCTAAACAAAGGTTTACTGTAGTATCCCCAATATGGCCCCCAACAATGGTGAGCTTCAAACCTCGGAAACAACAAAATGGGCAAAGCCAGAGACATTATGCCCATAAATCATGCAGTCTATGGTGCAACACTTTTGTAGTGGAGGCAGGGCCAACTAAAGTTCAATCATGACTTGGTAAATTGGAGACTCACCAGTGCAAGTCCTTCAACAGAACAGAACCAAAACTAAAAACTGGGCTGGTTGATAAAGACCTACATGCCTACTCCCCTTGCTCCTACATGTGCAGTCCCCTCACTCTGACATTTCTCAAGCAGTTTTCTTGCATTGTTGACCAGGCAGAGCTTTGACAGACTGAACTTGACCATGAAATAGAAAAGGGGCTGGTAATGGCCTCTGTCACCACCCAAAAATGTGTTATTATGTGGCTGCACTGAACTAGTCTCACCAAGCAGCCAGCACAGATTAAACAAGTCAGAGGTAAAATTTCATGTGAGAATGGCAAAATAACGTCATATTATCTGTCAATATTTTCTTTTGTTTTGCTAAAAACAGCCAATGGCCTACCTGAAGGCTTTACTGTAAAACAAGCAAAAACAATAAAAGTAATAAAAGTTTTATAAACCATAAACACATATAACATAAAAACGTAAAACAATGATAATGATAAATCACACTAGAACACAAATGTATGATTTCAGACACATCTGGAGGATGTTTTTGTCCTTCTGTTTTACACAGATTCAAAATTATAGACATTTAAACGCAGACATTTCACTTCTCACCAGCTGCACATTAGCATGACTTCCCATAGCCAAAAGGTGATTCTGATACAAAGTCACACTGAGCTGAGATTTGTGAGGCTTACTGGAGAGAGAATGGCTTTGGCACAGCAGGAACCATGATTGGTTCCACAAATGGCTAATCCATAGACACAAAAATCATTGTGTGTGCACAAGATGGTGTGTATCACAATTGCAGGAGGAAACATTTCCTTGTGCTTTTTTTTTTTTTTTTGTGAATCCAAATCCAGCGAGTCCACTGCTATGATGAGATTACATTTTGGTGAAGTGTGGAGAGATTTTTCTGGATGGTAATAAAAGCCTGTCTCTTGTAAATATTGGGGAAGTGGGGCAACACTTCTCAGTCAGGGTGCCTAATCTACATCTTGTTTCAGTGTTGGTACAGTTACTCAAATATGTGACATCACCCGCTGCGATCTGGGACATATTCAGTCAACCCAATTTCTATATTAGTCCTCATCACCTCTCACGTAGCCTACATGAGGGTCCTTGGTAGAAGTGTATTATTCATTTTATTCTAATGCACCTCCAGATATCATGTGCAAGCACAATTATGAACGAGTGCAAGTTCACTGGCACTGGATAATTGTTGATCATTAAGACTGAGCTCGAGGCCAAGCAACAGTTTGTGTTAGCGTGAAGGAATTAGTCAATCAACAAGCCAACAAAAAACTTGCTTCAAGGGAAAATAAATGGTGTTTACCAAACAAAGATGACTAGAAGGCTTTTGTTTTTCTCTCTACATTCATTTGAGGTTTAATTTTTGCCTATTTGGACTGATTCTCCTTTTTAGGTGACTGTCCTTTTTGAGTTTGTCTCAGCTTGTTTATTAGAACCATGTTCCCTAAATTACATCATACTGCCATAACTGATGGATTGTAAGACAATCATATAACCATTCATTACAAAATCTGTTTAACTTCTATAAAGAAATTATCCATCATATTTTTTTTCATTCACTGCACTTTGGTTTAGTTACACTGAGAGGGAATAGAGTTCATGATTTTGTTCATCAAATTTCCAGAGCTACAGAATATCTTTTGAATTAGCCCCAAAGACATGTCTTTGAAAATGGCAAATCAAGTAAGAAATTTCCATCGTAATGTTCGTAAAAGTGTTGTGTAAACATGTTCACATTTTATGCATAAACTTAAAAACTTGTTTTTAAGTGAATCCAAACTTTATGTGAAACTGGATGTATCTAATGTCATGATGTCAGTGACTACAGCCTCATTGTATCGCTTCATTCCTCTGTAGCTCTCAGTAAAACTTTGGCTCCATGAACACAAGTATAATTCTTGTGCACCATGCTAGTTTTTGGCACCTGGGAAAGAATTTCTTACTTGCTGTTGATACAAGGGGCAGGAAAAGTCAGAGGCGTGAAATGGCTGGGAAGTTTCCTTGCAGGCCGGAGTGCAACTGCTACCTTTCCGTTTAAAAAGACCTGGATTTCTTTTTTCCTTTTTCTCTTTGAAAGTATATTACATGTCTTGTCTTTTTCACTGTTTCACACACTATATTGTCCTCTTGATTTATTGTTGTACATATCACATAACTAACTTAACCCGCAGGTGTTATCTTAACACAAAATGTTGTCACAACTGCAGTAGATTCCAAAAAAGCAAGTATGGATTTGGAAAAAAAGTCTGACCTGAGCCTGAGCTGCGCTATCGTTCAGAGCCTTTCGGAGGCCCTGACTGAGTCCCCTTCGCAGGTTCTGCCTCTGAATGCTGTCCAGTCTGTTTCTTCTCACGTAGATGGAAACAACTTGAAGAGAGGGACAGAGTAAGACACAAGAAGACACTGAAGAAAAACAGATAACACAGGAATCAGGATATCTCATTAAAACATGGTTTACCTGTCTTCACCCACAGCCTCTCAGTGATGTTGCACTGTTGTGGAGGAGCTTCAGTGGTGGTGGTGAAAGGGGAAATGAAGATGGTGGTGGCTGCTCTGGGGGGGCTGGTTCTGGGGACAGGTGGTGTGAAGATTCTCCTGCTGGTTTGAGTTCTGATGGTCGTGGTGGTCGTTCTCCTGGTCACAGGTGTGGGCTGGGGTGCGGTCGTGGTGGTAGCCTGTGTGGTGACTCTGAAGGAAGGCATGGTAGTGATGGGGTCTTTCGTTTTTGTGGTTGAAGCTACAGTTGTGGTGGTAACCTCCACAGAGGTCGTCCTGGGGTCCTGTTGGGGGGGCAGAGGTGATACCTGAGATGTCCTCTCAGTGGGCCCAGCAGAAAGAGTGATTCTGACTGATTGAGAGGGGGCTTGACTGGCCACTTTTTCTTTGGGGATAGTGAGCGCATCTGCTCTAGATGTACCAGCCGTCAAGTCGTCTGTCTCTGCCTCTGTAAGGACAACAAAGGTCTGAGTCATTTGCTCAGAGGGGTTAGGATCCATTGATAAGACCAGACTCTGTGATGAGGGTGGAGGACTGTCTGGTACAGATTTGACAGACATGGATGTTGACGTATACCCTGGGTGAATGTTTGGATTGAGTGATGATGATGATGGCAATGATGAGGAAACTTTTGAGGCTACGGACACCTGTAAGGAGGACAACTGAGCAGCTTTGATACCACTGTACGATAGAGGCAAAGTCTCTGAAGAGGATGGCACCAGTTCTGTTGGAAAGGTGAAGTGCCTCAGTCTGGAATCAGCTGTGTGTTTGGTTTTGTCAATATCAGATACACTGTGTCCAGGGCTGTTGGAAAGTGTGGAAGCAGTATCAAAGGCAGATTCAGCAGTGTCGACATCTGCCAGAGGGCGACGGTGCTGATTTTCATATACCGATGCAAGAGAATGATCTTGTGATAATGGTTCAGGGTCAGTTGCTGTGTGAAAGAGGGCCAAAGAGACCTCTGAACCCTGTGCTAATGGGGTAGAGGGACGCTTAGAGGCTCCTTGTTGTATGTTGGCTGCCAAAGCAGATCTGAGCTTAGCTGGTGACATATTCAGGCTCTGTTCCTCATATCTTAATGTCCTTTTAAGATATGTTAAAGATGAGTCTTCTCCAGCAGTTGGGTAAGGTAAATATTGATCAGTGGCTGCTGAATGAGCTGAATTTAACACATTACTCTCTTGTCTCTCCTCCAGTTTTGAATGTTCATACCAGGGTCCATCTGCTTGTACATTCATACGAGCCCTATCAAAGCCAATAGAAGTAGTTTCCAATTCAACTGCAGTGCTTTGAAAAGGCACAGGCTTGGTGGCTTTCCACTTTGTATATGGTGCCATCTGTTTAGTGCCCAAGCTGAAAATAGCACCAAATGTTTCTCTGCTCTCTTGTCTATCACTGAAGGAGGCAGTTGAAGGAATGGTTGTTAGTCTGCCTGAATAAAAATCGGATTTATCATTCCTCACACTGGTGACTGGTCCTTGAGAGCGAGATATAGAGTTTGTCCTTGGTGTGATGGAGGGAGAGATCTGCTCATAACGGCTCAGGGGAACCACATCATCATTACGAGAAAGAGTTGTGTGAGGTTTCGATGGCCCATTCAGAGTTACAGTAGAAAAAGGAGTTTTAGGGGGAGATCCTATGAAAGAGACTTCAGATCTTTTATTAAACATAAAGGCATCTTTTGCAGCATTAAGAGGAGATAACTGTGTGGTAAACTTCACTAATGGAGCACCCTGCTTGTGAAATGTAGTGTGTCTGATTACAGTAGGCTCTTCATTTCCATTTAATAAAGGAGACACTAGACTCTTTGTGTCATTTCTTTCAAAGTTCACTGCAGGCATCTCCTTTTCTGTCATGTTATCACTGTAGGCTGGTGATGTTTTAATATTTGAGAGGTACCCCAAAGTTGAGGGCACACCAGCAACAGCTTGCAGAAATTCTCTGATATGAGCAGAAATCTCAGCTGTCTGATGAGATTTTTCGGAAGCTGAGATTTGACCAGATGCTGTATATAATCTTTGGGGAAAGCTAAGTAAAGATACTGTTTGAAAGGGTCTTTGTGAAGGAGTAACTGGGGTCAACAGTGAGGCTTTCAGTTGGTCAGACTGGTCAGTGCTACCATCAGTTTTGTTTGGGTTTGGACTGAAGTTGAGGATCGAGGGAAACGAGTATGTGAGCCAAGTGGTAGAAAGACTTTGGGGTTTCTGAGACATATTTTTTCCAAACCTGGAACTGTCAGCAGCTGGAATTGCTGAACCAGGCAAAGTAGTTTTCCTACTTTTGAGAAAAAATGCAGAGCTTGTCATCATCCATCCCCCAGGTCCCTGCGTAATGCCTGTGGGAGACCCTGTTTGAGTTACAAAGTCTTCCACGTATCTCCCCCCATTATTTGGTAAATCAAGTGGATCTGACTCAGATGTGGAGGAGGTTGTTCCTGTTCGCGTAATCAATTCGAGGATGGAACTGGTGGTGGACTCCGGCCTCTTCTGTGTGGGTGAAAGTGAGTTACTCAGGTGAGGATGAGTGGAAATAGATTTGAGCTCTGCTCCTGCTACCTCTCTCTGGTCGTAATTTATATTGATGGCAGGATCTCTGGGGCTGCCATGACCTGCTGCCATCAGTAAATCACCAGGATTAGATGCATGCTCTGTGGACACAGTGCCAGAGTGAATATGTGTTAGCTTAGTGATTGCTGTTTTAGAGAGAGATGTTTTACCAAGTTGAGACTGGGAGGGAATGGTAAGAAATGATCCAGTGGTTCTGAATGACTCTGCTGGTGCTACAGTTGAATTTCTATCATGTGAACTGAGAGGTGCAATGATTGCATCTCCAACATTTTTCTGACTGTCTGCTGCTATCTCGTTTTCATTTCTTGCATATGCTGTTGGATTCAAAGTCAGCTCTGTGGCATGAGTGGCAGCTGAATAGCTTTTAGGACTGACAGACAGCTGGGGTGATTCAGGATTATGTGAAACTCTCGGGTGCATCAGAACATCTTGACTATGTGAGTGGGGAAGAAATGAGGTGCTCATGTCAAGTTTTTGGGTTGATACAGAGTTTGTATCTGGGGTCTGAGTTTGTCCGTAGTTAGAACTGATGTTTGGCATATAAGTGGTTGCCGTTGTCTTTGTGACTTCTGTGCTTACACTCCATGAAGATCTTACATTCACACCATGGATTATTGCTGCTGGTGAGTACAGGGAGGGTTTTGTTGCTTTATTGCCTTTTTCATTGCTGGTTTCACTAAGATTATAAAGTGTCTCAGTCTTTTGAAATCTCTTTGTCACTGCTGGTAGGTTAACCAATGAATGATTGGTGGACTCTGTGGTTCTTGTACTTTCTGTCCAGACCACAGAACCCCCCGTGGATAATATTGCAGTGTCTGCCTCATGAGTAGAGGTGGAAAATGATCTTTTATCTTGGGATGAAGCTGCGTGATTGGTCCGCCCAGATGTTAAAAATAGGGACAAAACTGTTGGTGAGACAGATAAGGTTGATGGACTTGATGGAAATATTGATGATGACAAAGAATGAGATGCTGATGCTGATGATGATGATGAGACATACATGTTTGCACTCATTAAGGACACATTTGGTGGCTCAGAGATGGCAGATGTCTGAGACGGCGTGGTGTGTTGGTGAGAATCAAGATTCAAGTCAGAAGTCAAACCTGAGCTGGCAGGGAGGATCCTTTCTCCTGCTGATGACGAGGAAAAAGAGGACATCTCTGAGCCCTGGCTGGAGCTATGTGAAGGCCATTGGGTGGTGTGGGTGTCGTCCCTGGTGATAGTCGGCAAGGTTCGACTTTGATCAAGGCTCACTGGATGTTTGACAGTTCCTGCCATGACAGTTAAGACAGAAGAAAAGGCAGGCCGCCCCGATAAACCTTCCACTTCAGACTCTGAGTCACCATCCCGATGGACGACTGAGAAAGGCACCTCCTCTGCCACCGACAGGTCAGCCAATGGATGTGCAGAAGCAGCTGTGACCCCATGGTCGCTTGGTAAAGATGAGGAGCCAGAGGCATCAAAGGTGGGTTTTTCTGTTGAGATTAAGATCAAAATAAATGGTCAATACAATAAATCCTAATGCACTGAACAAGCAGAAGCTTCATTTCAAATGGTTTGTGCTATTTGAGTTTGGACAAGCTCATGATATACAATCAGTTTCGTATTGCCTTATGATTGACATTACGATGTCATAAAACAACATTTCTGACGCCAGGTCATAATGGAGGTCGTTAAAGCAAACTGGCACTGGATTTCTGAGGTGGATACAGGTATTGGCGCCTTATGGTAGCTCAGGGATGGCTGTGGCTAAGTGGAAGAGTGGATCATCTCATGAGCCGATTATTGATGGCTTGATCCCTGACTCCTGTAGCCTATGTGCAGAGGTGTCCTTTGGGAAAATGGGGTAATGTACGTGTGTAAAAACGACCAGATAAAGACAGACAGATTTGCACATTACATAGCTGCCTCTGCCAATTAAATACTCTGTAGACAGTACAACAATAATGAGTAAGAATCTTGGGGGGGTTTATGAACACATTGACAATGTTAGCCTTCATGTCATCTCAAATTAACCCCTGACATAGTTCAGCTTTACTGCTAGTTCTTGCAATATCAGTGGAGCTATGCTGAGACTGAATATGACAGTGCTATTTGTGATTGACCACCTTTAACTTGAATTTATTATTAAATTGACCGTAATTCTGTTTGAAATGTAGGAAATTCAGCAGCCATAAAAACAAATGAAACTAAACCCTAATGCAGACCCATTAAAGTAAACCTAACCAGAAAGGGGAAAAGGCAAAAACAAGACTAAATTTTAAAATAAGAGCCCAAAGGTCAAACATCCAGAAACAAGGTGTCACTTCAAGTCTTCAAAAAAATAAAATAAAATAAGAGAGAGAGAGAAACAGGTGTAAAACAATAACAACTCAAATCCACAGGGTATAAGAGCAGGGGGGTCAGATGCAACAAAGTGATCCAGCACAGAAGAGACAAAGAGACAGAGTCTAACAAGGATAACTCATGATGATATACTCAGCAGTTTACAATGTTTACCAAGTCTTTAATGCAACATTCATAGCATTTCATTAGGTTAGCAGCTGTGAATGCTGATGAGCTGTTAATAAATTCATTTTGGCTCATGCACTCTGCAGCTCTTTTCCAAAAGTTAAGTGGTTCAAATCCCCATTAGGGGTCTTCTTAAAAGCTATTTCAAAACAAAAAGGAGCCATCACTCTCGGAGGGAAGGGATAAACACCAGCCAAATGCGCCTTTTTTTCCACCCAACCTGGCAACCCTAAAGCTGTTCCTCTTATTAATGACTCAGAGTTGATTTATTAGCCAGAAACTGCCTAAACCGACATGCTGCTGCTGTCCTGTTAACTGGCAGTGTGAAAAATTGGATGGTCTAAGCAATGTGCATGTTTCTTCGGGCCGCATGTCGGCACAGAATTACCTTCAGTAAACATGACAGATGAAGTCATTACCGAGAGTCAGGTATGTCACAGCAGCATGTTAGAGACCTTATTTTGGCTGGACAGTTTGCAGATAGATGGTACAGTTGAAATAAATTCTGATGGTTTTAAATGAACATATAAAGTCAGAGTGAATAATTAAGTGAGTTTCAAATACAAACTATAATTCTGAGTGGCTGAGTGGTACTTATTTTGACCTGTGTCAAGGTGAGAAAACAAATCACAAACACTACTCTCAAAGCAGGCTAAATTTGATCGGTACATACTGTAGACCAAGGGCAGGCTTTTATATATTCCCGAAGGAAAGAAAAAGAGAAAATCTTCAAAGTGGAACAAATAGAATTATTCAAGAGATGGTGGCTGTGCGCACAAGTTTGGCTAAGATAACGCTCCTTCTGAAACAGACAATGGACTCGTGTTACAGTGTTTGTTGTCTGTGCAGGAAAAATGCTTCAGAGGAAGAGATATGGATGTTTACAGTACCATCACTTTTACAAAGAGCTCGAGGTTAATAATGCAGCAATACAGCCCATGTGAAGTTGTCTCTCATCAATTCAAGTCTTGTCCTCTCCTTTTATTCCTCAGCACATCCATATGGGGGTTACTTTTATCCTTTTCAGGAGCTTTGCAGTCCTGTCACACCTTCCACCCCCTCAGCATGTTTCCCTTGCTTGAGAGCATCCAGCTACACACAAACTCATACACATTTCCTTCAGTGCTCAGAGGAGACACACAATTTTGAGGAAACATTTCCGTTACAGAGAAGTATAAGAATTGTGAAAGGATAGATGATATATGTTCATCTTTTGTCATTTGCTTCTGGTTCACGAAATGAAAACGCACTTTGAACATAGAGCGTATAATTCTGAGAGTTGTCCAGCTCTCACAGTGGAAATTAAAGAGGCCCTTGAGTCCATGTTTTCTGAATTACACACACAATGATTAGCCTAAGGCAGTGTGTTCTCACACAGCTGGCACTGTACAGCTATCCGAACACATTTCCCAATCTTCACATATTTTTCACAAGAACAGTAATAGGATTTCATACCTACAAATTCAGTTACAGTGCCAGGTCTCTGACCCTGCATGTATTCCTAAATGTCACCAATACCCCAGGAAATTGTATTAATTCCTCTTTTTAATTTGTTTTCAGAGGATAAATCTCATTTTTCATTAACCAGCACAATTCGGGTCATAAAGATAGTCTCTTCATGCTGTAAAAATGATTCCACCTAATTCCTTTTCTTCAAATAAATCACTCAAATGCTGGAATGTGATTAATGCAATTGCTACCCTGCAATAATTTAATCCACTCTTTAGAAAAAATAAGATATATTAAGTACAGGGTGGGAGGATAGAAAATGTGTTTACATATTCACCAAAGAGTCCAAGGTAACAAAGGTGTCTGTCTCCTTCACGACCAGTGAGAGGTCAGTCAGTCAAACCACCTTGTTGTGGAAATAAAAGAGAACTTCCTGCCCTTCCTGTATTACTGCACCTATGGCAGATACATGAATTTGGGTGCATGGGACCAAAGCCAGGATGAATGGAGGTGTGGAGTCCACCCGCTGTCCACCACCTGCTCAGACTGAGCAGAGCATATGGGAGGATTTGAACAATGGACAACAGAGGGAAAAGTGTGCGGATAGATGGATATGGTAAAAAAGATGGACAGAAAGGATGATCCGTTATGTGGGGCTCGAAGAAAGTCCAACAGAGCAGGCAGGTAAGTTCAGCAATTTGCTAAAGAGTGGGAGAAGAAGAAAGAAATCACTGAATTTGCATTAAAGAGCCTTCAGTCAACAAGTTTGCAGGCTTGTTCTAATAAAATCACCTTACCTTATTACATCCTGATACTAAAGAGCTAAGTTGTGAAAGGAGAAAAAAACTTTTTTTCTTTGACTATAAGCACTATGTTTGGTGTTTGGTTAACTTTATAAAATGTTCCACTCGAAGCAAACCAATGGCAGCTTTTCATAGTCAGCTAGTATAAACTAATCACACAGTTCTGCTTATTGAATCCCAAACTTCCGTTTCTCATATGCATGTAAATGAAAATGATTCGGACTGTTAGACGAAGAAGTTGTTTTATGGTGTAACCTTGAGTTAAAGGAAATTGGAATTCCAATTTTGACATTTTAAGAACTGTAAGATTAATGGATCATGAAAAATAATGATTAACTGCTGCTGTGCAAGCAAGTAAAAGCTTAAATCAACACTTTCTTTAGCCCCTTAAACCCCTATGACACGCTGATGGATCACTCTTTATTTCAAAATTAGGCTGTACAGCAAGCGATTGATTGCTTAAATCTACAGAGCTTTATTTGAAATGTATGTATTTGTTTACTGTTAACATAAAAACAAATTATTTTAGGCTCTTTTCAGCACTTTGGTACAAGTTTGGAATATGGGAATGCTTTTTAAAGATGGCTGCTTCCCAAAAAGATTGAAACTTCTTGTTTTCTGTTTCCATTATCACTTCTTGTTAATAATGGAAACAGAGGGGGAAAAGTACATTTTTAAGCAACTTTGAATTTTTCAAGAGAGTGACTGATTCAAAAGTACAAAGATTACATCTTTCTGTAAGAAATTGATAGGTTACTCAAAGCATGTCTAATCCCTAAAGTTTTCCAGTCTCTGTGCTTTCTTTATTTAAGACAGCTACATGATCCTAACTTGCCTCTTAAACCTTCTTTAACCCGCACGCGTAAACCACAGACTTCAATTCCACACTAATTTTGTCCTCACTCTGCAACCGTCACTATCTTTGAGCTACCAGGACACAGACATCACACCGCCGGGGCTCCCACGGCTCCGCTCATATTATACACTGCTCCGCATTCTGCTTTGAGCTGTTTTTGTTCTCTCATGTGCGGAAAAATGGTAAACAAGAGAGGATAATTCAACAGTGAGGTGGATTGAAGCCTCAGAGAAGGGAAACAAATTTGTGAGCCTGGTCAGCTGCTTCTGAGGAAGAGCTTCACGAATCCCTTCTGACTGTTTATGGAAAGTGGCAGCATATCAGACTGCTTTGAGCTGTTTTTGATGTATAAAATTATAATTGAGAGCTTTGTAGAGAGGTGGGAGAAAGTCTGGGAGGAAGAAATTTGATTGAATTTGTATCTTAAATGCACAACTCCTTGGTTTCTCTCCATGGATGGAGGCATAATGTCTGTGCAGGGCTGCAGGAGAAGGAGGAGGAAGAGGAGGAGGAAGGCAGCAGAGAAGATAGGCATTGCTGTTGTGACAGTTTGGATGGCAGCATCATTTCTTTTTTCAAACAGCACAGCATGCTATGACACGCATCAGCTGTCTGGAGCTCGGCCCAGCAGACACTTAACCCTGTGACCACTCACAGACATGTTGAGGCTATTCAAAGAGATGTTCATTATTTCATCCAGCTGTTTATTACTACAAAACAAAGTGGTGACTGTATGTTTTTTTTAGCCTGCTCACTCTTTTATCATTGCAAAGAAAACCAAAATGTAGTATGGTGGGTCTAGAGATTGTATTGAAGCAGATGAACCACCTGTTTTCCACTTGTTTCTCAGCTCTCATTGCAGCCTCTTGTGCACTCTGACAGTTCACTTTAACAAGCATTTTGTAGGCTTTTTTTAAAAAAAAAGCTCCTTTGAAAAAACACTGAAGTTTGCATTGTTAGTCTTGACCTCAAACAGAGATGTGTAAACATACCTGATAAAAGGCTTTGCAATGCTATTTGAGAATATGTTTTATGTTTTATATTTTATAACTGTTTGTTGTGTAACAGTTTAAATACCACAAATGCGACACACTATCCAAACCTACCATTTAAAACACAGAGGTCACAACCAAGAAGCAGTTGACATGAAACATCAGCTTTCTGAAAACTGGTGTCAATGATGGTGTCAGTGGTTACTTTGAAGAGAGTGGTCCTCTGTAAATTCAACCAGACTTCCAGATCAACCTTTGCGGGGTTTCTTTCAGCAATATTATCAATGAAACCTAAAGTAACAATCAAAGCATATCAAGCATAAACAACAAAGACTTTTAATAGATATACTTTAGTTAGATACATTTGTCTACCCAGTAAAATAGCAGCCATGTCTACATGGATGAATGCCAATTTATTGAAAGTTTTTTAAAAATGGTCTGTTTGTACCACCAGCTACACAAAAAGACATGATAACTGGTGCTTAAGTACAAAAATACTACTTTACTTATTCATCTACATGTACATACTTTTCTTTACAATGATTTTTCAGTTTAATCAGGTTAAAAAAAAGTGTTAGATGTACCAATTCATGGGGCTGAGTCCTACGCAGTTTTGTATTCAAAAAGAGGTCCCCACTCCCTAAGGAAACATAACAACCACGGATACCCCCATATTTTTACATAAAAATACATCTTGTGGTAATTTGTTTTGAATAAAAAATATTTGAAAATTTAAAGGGACAGTGAAAAAGTCAAACAAGAGGTTTGTTGCTTCAGGGCAATGCCATGCCATAAAAGGTTAATTCATTCAGATTCACTAACTCACTGTCAACACAGGTGGACAGAAAGGCAAGGTAGAAACCATATAGGTTAATAAAATCTTAACCTTACCAATTTTTCTGGTGACTGAAACTGTAGTACCATCGTACTGGCTACCGCTATGTGTTGAAATTATCAGTGGTTGTGGCTGTTTTTCCACATATTTGTCTTAGCAGGCAGCTTCTACAGGGTATTTGTCAGATTTTTATTACCTAAATAATGAAGACATTTTGCAGATTTTACAGCCCCAATGGAGAAAAGCGCTCAATGCAGCAGGTGCTGTCTTGTTAGTAAATCCTTTTATCATCCAAAGTACACTCCTAACAGCTCCCACATCAAAGCAGTCTTCCCCCTTTCATTGATAAAATGATAGAAAACAAATACCTGAAAAAGGAAAAAAAAACAGCTCAGGACATTACACTGACTCAGGGAAGCAGAGCACTCTCTCTTTGCCTGTTTTTTATCTGTCCTCCTTCTCTCCCTTTCTTTCTCTCTGCTCCAAATAAGACACAGCCCAAGCACTGACGCTCATCTTTTCCAGTATGACATGTCAACACACTGACTTCTGTCCTGAAGCAGTTCAGGACACAGTAGTCATGTCTTATTTTGTTGCTCCCTGTCCATTCCTATTACTGCTCACCCACGCTGTTCTCCACTGTCCTTGTCCCTTGGCTCCTGCTGGTCAGGACAGAAGAATAGGATGACATACGGAGACGATAGAGATTTGCAAACAAGTTCACATGGAAAAGTCCAGGAACTAAAAATAACTGACTCATTGTAGTTAAAAGCCTGGCACTACATAAAGCTCATGCTCTGTGTATCTATCTCTATACATGGGGGTACATTAGGATTATGTTCCTATCGAGTATCTCTTTGTTCTCCTCTGCAGGCACTGGCTCAGTTAAACACACCGGAGAGCCATTATTCAGGGCTTTTAGTGAGCTTTTTTGGAAGGTGACAGGGGACGCATTCCATCCACTCTCATATCAGGGATCATATATCTGCTGGCTCAAACCCTTTTGGCAAAAATAAAATGAGCAGCAGCCAAACTCGATTGATTTGTAGCCTCAGTCTGAAAAATGCAGAAATTAAGATGCTGCCACAATTAGGTGGACAACGACTATGGACACAGAATTCCCTGATTCAGGAAACAAAAAATTCAATTTGGTGTTGGCATATTCAACACTTTTACGGTACTGCTGTGTTATATTAATGATGTTAAGTGGAACAAAATTGTACCAAAATATAGTAACAGGAACATTTGATATGCACAGAGATAGTCATGTGATAAAGTCCCTGAATGTGGAACCAAATTTGCAACTCAGTGAGCAAGAGGGAGCTTGAACACGGGCCTCTCTCGCTATGAATTGACTTCCAGCACTTACAGTCTGATAAAGGAGAAAATAACAATGCTTATCACTTTATCGCTCCACTATCACACGAAAACATGCTTATCACAGAGCCATATTTGTTCAATGTTGTCCTCTAACTGGCCCTCACTAATTGTCCCTCTAAGCTTCATTAAGCGCTCCATTTTAAAGTGCTGACTTTTGTGCAAGCTACACTGTACGCCTGACTGGAAAAATGCTCCTCAAAACTGTTAAAAACCCATTGAGGTTTCACAGTGAAACCAACACTGGGCTGGAGAAAAAGAACTTACAAACACTTAAGGACATTATACTTTTCAAGGGCAACACATAGAGAATAAAAGATTCAGATGCTTTTCAGTCTGAATCTTTTGTCTGCTACAAAGCCTTTAAATAAACCCTCACTGTTATGTCAGTATCAGGAGCAAGAACACTCAAAATGAATAAATATGGTGTAAAAGCATGAATGACCTTTAGAGTCGGTCAAAAGCTGAGTTTTCTTTTTCTCTCTGTTCTTCCGCTGACAGGAACAAGCGTGCTCTAATCCTCCACACTCTGAACTAAAAAGTCAGACCAGAGAAAACTCTCAAGATGTTGATAAATAAATCTGAAAGAGAAACTCTTGAGGCAGTTTCAAATAAGATTTCTAACACTGAACAGGCTAAGTAAATTTAGCATGTTTTTGCAGCTTTGATGAAAGACCTTTTGAAGAAGCCCAGACTTTTTGGGAGTCTAACGGCTGGGTGGCTTATTCTTATAAAAGATAGACAGCAACACATTAGCTTCATCAGCAGAGTACAGAGATAAAATGTAGAGCTGTTTAACTCTCAACACGAGGAGGCTGGATTGCCAATAGCTACCGAGTGTGTTACTAA
Organism: Thalassoma bifasciatum; assembly: GCA_008086565.1. Classification (NCBI taxonomy): domain Eukaryota; kingdom Metazoa; phylum Chordata; class Actinopteri; order Labriformes; family Labridae; genus Thalassoma; species Thalassoma bifasciatum. The sequence goes on from RPOG01000821.1 coordinate 82,129, forward strand.
TAAAACAGATTTTACTCTTTGCATTAGGATGAACTATTAAAGACTACCCCGAGGTCTGACAGATCACATATGAGGAAGGCTCTGATAACCTAAAGTAAAGAAAATTAAAACAGCACCATGCATTTCAAAAAGCAGACTCCAGAATAATTTTTACATTACTCAGCAATGCCAGACCTATGAAGTAATTTCTTCTTTTATCACTCACAAATATAATGTCACAGTGCTTTTCCATGTTTTGCTTTGAGATACCTTTATGTGGGAAATTTAATTTCCAAGAGAAAGTTGCACAGCTAGTAGACAACAACTTTGTCCACTGATGACTGTAATCAACTTCAGTTCCTACATGCTGTTAAATGCAAAACTCGCACACAAACAAATACCAACAGATAAAAGCGAAGAGGGTTCAATTAACAGAGCACACCAGTTTGAATCCCAGTTTGGAAAAAATGGGCCTTTCGATGTTTCCATTTTTCTCTGTGTACATGTGTGGGTCATCTCTGGATACTCCTGCTTCAACCCACAGTCCAAAACATGCTCAATAGGTTAACTGGTGATCCCAAATTGCCCACAGGTGTGAATGTGCACATTACAGGTTATCTGTCTCTGTGTGGCTGGCGTCTAATCCAGGGGGAACCTTGACTTTTCCCAAACACAGCTGGGATAGACTTCAGCCACTCATGACCCTGACTTGGATGAGTGGTAGAAAATGGATGAAATTATATTAAAACTCTACATGTGTCAGCATCCTGCTCTTAGGCTCTCTGACTTGACAGAAAAATCAGTTGAGAAAGTTTTTAATGAGTAAGTATCACCATCTGTTGCTCTGTCCGGAGTGCCGGGGGATAATCTATGGCAAGCTGTTGCAGCCAGTGAACCAGTGCATTGATTTCAGGTTAGTGAAAGTGCTTGAAGCATTGGTGAAGTGATTGCTTATGGGTTTGTTAATGTTAGGTGCATTGGTGGATGTCCACTGAGTTTATTCAGAAAAACAGACTTTTCTTTGGATAGTGTTACAATAGGATCCTGATTGGCTTGTTTAGATGTCATCTCGGATAAAGGGGCGGGCCCTCCGGCTCTGGGAAACAGCCAATGACTATCAAGCGCATCTCTGATTTTGAGGGAGAGATGGTGCAGGTGCAGGAGGGTGTGCGAGAGTCAGTCGGCCAGTGGGAGAGACAGTGACTGTGAAAATGTCTGCCCTTGATGGACGCACATGGTGTGTGCCGCTGTTGCCCTCATAGTGGATTATTTTGTTGTTGTTGCATGATATGCGTTTTTAACTAACTGAACAAGCATTTGGATAAGGACCACAGATTCAGGCCAGAAGAAGATACGTGGTCGGGACAAGAGAAGCCGACAGCATGGCAAGGCCTGAAACCTTAGCTTAGCTGACGGCCAACAATCAGTTTATGGCCACGGCAGCAGTCGCCTGGTACCCTAGACAGATCTAAAGTTAAGGAGGTGCTGCCGAGGACATAACCATGTTCCCAAGAAAAAGGGAGCTGTATCTTTCTCAAAGGGGGAGTGCCATTGCAGAGCAGAGAAAGTAACTACAAGTTAAAGGATTCAATGTCAGCTAAAGCTAACTTAAGTTACCAGCTTGTTAAAATTTGAGAAATCTATCAGCCAAACTACTGTCAGACACTACCAACTAACTTCCTGATTTCTGATAACTCACAACTACAGACTCTACAAGAAAATTTTTAAAAAACGCTAATGAATCATTAAAATACTAAATTACAGTTAAGATCAATCTATGAAATCTAATGCCCACTTGATTTCCCACAGTTTACCAAACTGGTTAAAGTGAGTTTTATGGAATATCGTGACAAAAGCTCAGACACGTTCACTTGAATTAATCTGGTTTTAACCTGCAGAGGGCGGTCAGCATATGCATTTGAACACAATAAAAATACTTTGTTTTCTAAAGTCAGGAAAAAAGATCCTGATCTATCCAAACATGACTAAATGCCCTTGGAAATAAGTTTTCAGAACCAAACAGTGGCGTGGGAGTTAAGTTACTCATTAAAGAGGGAGGCATCTGTTATGCTCGTGACTCACTTTGCATTGCTGTTCTTTTTCGTATGTGTTGCCAAACAGTCTGAGAAAGTCCTCGAATCAAGTCATTAAATCCAGAACACCTCACCCCTCACAGAACAGCAGAGTTACCATTCTGTCTTTTGGAAGTGCCAAAGTCTCTTACACTGACTCTCATCATCAGTCATCAACAGAGAGTGGAGTGGCAGCGACAAAACAAGAGTCTCACTGCCATACTACTTTATTGGTGTGTTGTCTCTCTGAGGCTTTGTTGGCAAAGTTAAGTATCTGATGCTGTAATTTATTTATTCATAGTTGTATGAATGCTTGTTATATGGCCCTGCAGTGCAAATTAAATGCAAAAAAAACTTGCAGCCTGCCATTACTGTGTCAGGCAAATGCTTATAAAATACTGCAGCAATTAACATGTGCAAAATGAAATGATGACATCATTGTTGCATTGCAACTACACAAGGTAATATAACTGCCAGACCTGGTAATACGTCTCCATCCAATACAGTTTTTATGTCTCAAACTCAGTGACCTTTGTGTCTTGCTGCACGGATGAGGGTTTAGAATACCATTAGTATTACCACTATTAGTAGAACCAAAACAACAAAGTCTTCTTCTGGCAGAGACAGTAATTCAAGGTCAATTAGTTTCTTCACACCACTGTTGTTGTTCTATATTAAAATAAAGTTAATCCTTTACATCTACAGCATATACTTAACAGGTTAAAGTCAGAGAAGGTGAGTATGTTTCACCACAGAATAACTCGTGAAAACCCCTGATCATTTCAGATTCATGGTATATAAAGCTGTAGGAATATTTTCAGAGTGAAAAATTCCTTTGATGCGTGGAGCGATCAGACAGATGGGATGACTTGAAGTCAGACAGCTCAGTCGGGCACTGCAGGCAATCACAGTCCCATTAAAACCACCAAAAGTAAGTCATATTTCACTCCAGCACCGTGCCCAGAGGCAACCCCAGCCTGTCAGCTGTCAAGGAAGAAAGTAGAGAAAGCATGTGTTGGTGAAAGAGATAAAAGTGAAGGTAAATACATGAACTGACTTGCCATGGGAGCATCATATGAATGGAATATAATGACTGCATTTATTCTTCTTAAATGATGTTTTCAGGTGCAATCTTTGGTTCTTTTGTTTTAGAGATACAGTGAAGCATGAAAAATAAACCATTTACTATCCTGTTAAATCCACCATGCTTGAGCTTTTGGTTTGGGTATGTATTAATCAAATTGTGCCCATTAAGAACCAAATTAAATCCTAGGACATACCTGATAAAACAGTGAAATACACAGCTTTGAGCCTTAAATAAGTACTTCTTGTCCTGGTTTAACCTAACACACACTCAGACATACAAAGAGATAAAGGAGTGTACCAGTCTGAGGTACTTGGGATATCTCCTGGGTCGTGCATATCAGATCAAGCAGTGGAGGAGTTTAGCTGCACGCTGGGGCTGTGATGGGTCTGGGGATTAAAAAGTGGTTAGACGTGGCAGACTGTAGGCGTGTGATGATGGAAGGGGTTGGAGGAGGGCATCAGATAGAGACATGGCAGCTGATGGGACTGTGAACTTGGCTGGTACAAAAATCTAGTACTGAGTAAAGTATTTACTCTGCTTAATGTTCCACACATTAACTGATTAAATAGAGAGAGTGCGCTTCATCCACCAATAGGTCGGGTAATAAATGGAAGTGACAGTTCCCTGTGGAGAATTTGACCTCTGGTGGCACAAAGAAGCTGTTTTTCTTAAAATGACCCTCATGGACACACAATGGTGAGTCAGTAAACAGCCTTGTCTATTGTTTTACATTTTTATGTTAATCTACAAATAGAAGTATCACATTCAGATGTGCTGCAATGCACCAGCAAAGGCAGAAGAAGAGTGCAATCCTGCAAACATGGATGTAAACAACACAGGATTTCAAGACATGAAAATTTACCTTTGAGAATGTCTTTAAGGGAAGAAACATTTTTGGGGATTTTAGGAACACACGCGCAGACTTTTGGTAAGTCACTGCAAAAGTAAACAGCACTTCTGTGATCTTTGCAGAAAACTCCACATAACCCCTTGAAACGTAATTAAAAGACTTTACTGAAACATTCAGACAGCAGAATCTTGCTTCTATCAGAAAACTGAACTCATACCAGTGGTTTTCAGCTCTAACATCAACAGCAAAATCTGGAATGGAAATCACCGCATGAGCTTCACATCGCTTCTAAAAATTATAATCTGTGAACTTGATTTGTAACTTCTCTGAGTTAAACCATCTCAGATAATGTGAGGAAAAACTATCTAACAAATCAAAATGTGACATTTTTGGGGGAAATCATGGTTGCCACGTCCTCTGCTCCCTTGGCTTGTAATCAGTGAATAGCTCAAAAGTCAGGATCCGTGGTGGTTTGTGGATGCACGGTAAAAGTGGGACAATATTTCACTTTTAGAACTACAGAAACTGGTCACAGAGTGTTGTTGAAAGGGGAGATGATGCAACACAATGTAAAACATGCAGTCTGAACTTTTCCAAAGCTTGTCACTGGAATCAAAATTGAAATTTGCATTTTTACTTCATTTCTAAACAATTATATTATTCTGGCTAATGATGCTTTTTCTTTGATGTACAGAAATACTTTGACTCTTCCTATCTCTCTTTTATAAGTGACATGTTGTGGCTTTAGTTTTGACCCCTCTTGTATAAAGAGCCTTCAGTATTAACAGCATTGTGACCTGACTGACTTCACCCACATTGAAACCAAACATCAGATCAGTCAGTGTAGCAGATGTTTTAAAAGGGCCAGGTGAAAATATGAAAACCTGAACAGGAGCTAAATATATTGAGGTTATAATCTCTATGCTAAGTAAGCTTTATTTAATGCTGCACTATAATGAAGTCGTATTTTAAATTATATATCAGTCCTTTGTCCCTTTGTCTGACCTCTGCGAAAGGTCCAGGCCCACAGTCTGATTTTAAAAGACCAATTCAACACAGAGACATGGCTGCTTGGTTACCCATGAGGCACTGAGGTGGGAAGAAAAGACTTAACCTGAGAACTGCGGTCTCACTGCTGAGGGAATCACGTGGCTTTCTCTCTCTCATTCTAATTGGGCCATCGGAGAGACTTCAGAGAAAGTCAAAGCTCATCCTGCCAAGCGACAGACTTATATGTCCTGTGCTCACCTCCTTCAGCTCTTACTTTTCCCATAGCTGCACACTTAAAGGTACATGTCTTTTTCAAAATGTGCTCAGGAGGATCAAAGTAGAAGTTAGGTTTGTGTATGTCTGTCTTTACCAGGAGCTACTTGTGAAAATGCAAACCGAAAACTCCCATAAGTTTTGTTGCTTGCAGTTATAACTGTTGCAACCTGTTGCTCATCCATTGTCTTCCTCTGTGTGCGACTGTGTTGTTGAGCAATGGGAACATCAACAGAATAATAACAATACCAATGAACAAACATTAACAGTTTATGGGCTGCTACTCTGTGCACTGGATGTGCATTATTGTCTTTTTGTTTTGTTCAGCGCTCCAACACCAAGGAGCATCATTAAAATGCAGACAGCTAAAACCCTGCAACATTTTCATTTATTAAACCATTAATCAACCTTTATTAATTTACTCTATATATATTCTTCATAAATGGCATTTCGCTCCCCTGGTTTTTGAAATTAAAGTCATTAGCGGAAAATTTTGTTGCATATCCCATCTGCGGCTGAGTCTATCACAGGGATACATAATTCATGCCTCACATGTCAAACCAAATTTCACCTTGCGTGAATAAACATGAAGAAGATGCAAAATAAGCAGACCTTTGGGAGTCACAAGGCTTTTAAGTGACATAACAAAGATGTATCGCTGTAGCTCTTCAATTACCTGCTGCAAGAACCAATAAAGGAAACATCCTGACTATTGACCTTGATCAAACATGCATGACAGTGAGCGACGATTAAGATTCTTACACGTCCAGAATTCCTCAGGGTTTTCTTTCCAAAGGCAGAACTGTAAATATTTACAAATCAGTCATGATGAGAACGCCAACGTGTCAAAGCCAATAAAATCACATTATTAACATGTTGTAACAAAATCAAAAGAACAGTATTTTGATAGGCTCATTAAAATTGCATTAAAGAGGCTGTATAACGCTTAATGATCAAATATTGACGAAATCCCTGCATTTGTCAGTGAGCTGCTCAGAATGGTCAATTCACAAAATAGCACAGGATGGCAACATGAAATGATGGGGTCATCTTGCAAAAGGATCTCATGGTTAAAGATATGTCAAAGGAGTAGGCATCAACATGGTCTGCGTAAACCTCGAAAAGGGTTGGGCTGGGCACTTAATCGAAAAATGATCAAAGCCAACATTTTAAGCTTGTAGTGGACTTAAAACTGCCATGTCAGCTACTCCCATTTTCCCTCTTGCAATTCTCTCTCCATTTGGCCATGCGTTACATGAGTTGCATTTGATTAAAACTACAGCAAAGCACCTGTTTCAGTGTTAGCCCTGCTTTAACATGATGTCTGTAACAGAGTTTAAAAACACACTAACTGTCAATCATCTTCCAACTCATCAGCTGATTTGCTCAAGCCAAAGCTTTATAAGTACTCACGTTAAATTATGTTGTGTTAAGTTCTGGGATTTTTTTTAACGGTTGTTTTAAGGTGTTCAGTTTGATTCTGAGTGGATGAACAGGAGATAAGACTTTACTGTTTGTTTTCAGACTGATTCACTGAGAGCGGTCAGCTGCGTCACAAACACATACAGTGTTGGGAAGGGTGCGTTTGATTTATTTATCCCAGTCTGCTTGTAGAAAAGCTACTGTGGGTTCATGTCATTTTCACCAGGAGAATTCATTAATTTCATACTTAATCTCTGCACTATGTAATGTACTACTCATGTAATACAATTAAAATAATTTAAGTCTTAATATTACTCATAGTTCAAAAAATAATCATTTAATTTATTTCATTCTGACACAAGAATCAATTATCTGAGAAGACGTGAAAAGACAAGCATTGGGGGAAAAAAGCTGTTTTTTTTAAATGTGAATCTTTTTCTGTGATACTGTGAACAAAAGTCGTATCCTGTCATGGGTACTTTGTATTGTGAGTCCTATATTGTATTTCATATTGCCTTGTGAGATGACTATTTTGTTACAACCCGAGAGCAACACTGCAGGAAAATAGTTTCTGCATCCAAAGGTAAAACATGTTATCTTTTCCAACACTTAGAGCACCATCATGTAACCAAATATGAACAGAATAGACTGTGTTGAGAGTGGGATAATCCTACTTTTTCTAAATCTGTTAAATCTATGTATAAATGTCATTTCATATCTTATATGATTGAGTTCATTTTGCATCGCCTTTTCTTTATTTGTTGTACATTTGATGTAACTGAAAGACCCATCCAGGGTGGGCTGGGCATTGAAGATAAGTGAGACTATAAATGTTGTAGTGTGTGGCATCGGTTTACTTTACTTCACGCTTGTCCCTATGCAAATCCTGAACAGTAATCTAGCAAACTCATAGGGGGGCCAAACTGAACATTTTGATAACAAGCAGTCTCTGATCGTGTTTATTGGCGCCGGTGCATCAGAGGCTGGCCGAGGCTGGAAGAGGATGGAGGAAAGAGGAGGACAATGAGGGATAACAAGGTGGGATAAGCCTGTTAAGCCTCCAGGATCCCCTCTGAAATCCACACCAGAGTCAAGCACAAGAATGTCAAAATGTATGTAATGCAATCACAATGGTGCCATTGCAAGCAGCAGGTCACAAAATAAGGTGTTCATGTTGCACCTGAGTCAGTATTTTCTCATTGAGATGAATATTTGAAGCAGCTAAATTTAGAGGAGCTCTGAAGTTAGAAGTAACATTTCCACCATCACTGCTACAAAAATATATGATGAGGGTTTTTCAGGTATTTTTAATAAACAAAACAAATGTAAATGTGATGATTATACTTACTTAACAAACTCTTTGATATTTATTTAAAATTGTTATCTTTGTGTATGAGCTGCTGCATAGGTAAAATTATCCCATGAAATATTTTTTTGAGGTTCTATAATGAATACCTCAGGGCCTTGACCCAGTGGTAGCGACTGTCATATTTCATTAGAAGGTTGGGGGTTTGGCCCTGACCTGCCCCTGGTGGCTGTATGATCAGTGTGTGGGTGGGATTTGTTAATACTGATGGCGTTTTTACACAGCTGCCTCTGCTATCAGAGTGTGAATGTGGTGCGAATGAGTGAATTTGAATTGTACTGTAAAAGCACTTTGTGAGGTCAGAAGACTGGTAAAGACAACGCTCGATAAACACAGTCCATTTATTTATTCACAGTCCATTTCATTTTCACAGCTTTAATGATATTTGCCTTTGCAAAATGTAAACCCATTTCACAGTTTTTCAGCTCTTAGCACAGCCTACAGTACACAGAAAACATTATCCAGATTGAGAGGACCATAATCGTCTGACCATGTATACGTTGGAGATTTTAGATAAAGTTAATGGTTTCAGAAGGCAGCTTTCAAGTGCACTTACACACTTTCAGATTCATATGGGTGTGAAACTGGTGCCAAATCTACAACGTAAAGGTCCATCTTCATTCCAACTCAACAATTCATTACATCTGCTGCCATATGTGGTCAGTGTGCTCAAGATCCTGGCTGTAAAATTAATAACCTGCTGCTCTAGCTCACACTTTTCAAAAGGTGCACAGCGCCCACATACTGGGAGCCACTATTCAATAAAATAACCGCTGCTTATGTTCTGCGAGTCCTGGGGAGTAATATTAAAAAGACTACAACGTGTTCATTCAGCTCAGCATAATCTGCTGTCTTTTCTACACATTGAAAAGCTGCTTCCTTCTCCCCATGACCTGAAAACAGTTTACATCACACCTCATTCTTCAGGGTATACAAGGACACCCAGAGAGGAAAGAGGAAAGGAGAGGGGAAGTGAAAACAAGTCATGGTTGCTTCATGCTGTTTACCAGAGCTCTATACCAGGTCAAACAGGTTTGAGCTACAACACTGTTCATGCTCTACATCACAGTGAACGTACATTCAACCCTGGCACCGCACAAAGTCAAAACAAACAGAGATCAGCACCTCCTCCAGCAGGCATCACGATGGATGAGCTCTCAAACAAAGGCCTCGCTGCATCCTCAATTCAACACGACACCACAGGGCCACAAAGCTGTGACACACTGCAGCTCCTGGCAGTGTCAGATGCTGCTGTCATGGATTCAATGAGACTGTGCTCTGCAGATATCTGCACCAAGGCAGAGGTATGCAAACAGAAGGTAGACAATGACTTATCACCCAAGATGTTGGGTGGAACATCCATGTGAAGGGTCAACTGATTTATAAGATTTATTCACTTCACCACCATGGCAATTACAAAATTAGAACATGCAGAAACAATGTCATTCTGGATTTATGATACTGATACACAGCCTCTTTTATCATGATTGATATTCTATTCCAACAAGTGATTTAACATCTGCAGCTTCTGTTGTGGTATTCTGGATGAACATTTCTTCAGTTTCAGGCCCTTGTGCTGCTTTGAATTTGACTATCACAAAATATCTGAGACCAAAGTCATACATAGATGCCTTCAGCTAAAAGGCAGAGGGCCAGGCTCACGGAATATTCTGTTACAAGACATTTTAATTTGAGGAGTTGAAGCAGCAGTCATTCAATCCTTCGAGTGAGAAAGAAGGAGAAATGTATTTTTTATCTTGGATGATCTGATTTCTGCTCTTTATGCTGTATTTCTGCACAGTATATTGTATTCGTATAGATGTGCAGTCTTAAGTTCAGCAAGTTAATTGACACACATCATGCTCCAGTTGTTCTGATTTTTGGTAAAAAAAAACAACAACTTTGCAAAGCTCTTCTTTTTTCCTAAAACTAAAACATTAGAGGAGTCCATCTTGTGTTGCATAAGAAGTCCACTCCCTCACCAGAGCAAAAAGATATTTCTGTGTCAGTTTTATCCAGACCCGTGCAGCCCTACCTTTAATCATTGAGAGGCATTTGCATTTCAGAGTGGATGAGCTCGTGGAAAATTATGACATTAAGTCTGGTGAGACTGGGTCAGAGGCTGGTTTGTAGATTTATGCTGGCAGCTTGTGACAGATGTCAAAACACAAGCACCAACTGCTTCAAGTCTGAGTCAGCACACTTACAGTCTCCATAATACCTTGAAATCTCATATGTACCAGCTCAAACCTGTTCGATTTCACAGACAAATATCTAATTTCCGCTTACCCATCATCTTTTTCTGCCTCTGCTTTGTTTGCAGCCTGTATGCTGTTGGACTAAATGAACTAAACATTGTACAATGTAGTCATTTGGACCAAGTAAAAAAATTATCTTTATGCTTCAAAGGCTTCTGAAATAAACTAAAATGTGTTTTCATCCAGGCTTGCATATACCAAAAGGATGTCTGTCATCTAATAAGAAATATATTCAGATCTTTAAATCTTTTTTTGTATGAGTTGAATAGAAAGTCTCTGCTTCTGTATGATCATTTAAAACAGTTCTTGCACCAAGAAAGGGTAAATCCTGTAGGTGAATGTGCTTTTCAGCAAAATCTTAAGTTCATCTCAGTCATTCCTCAGGAGAGGGTTCAAGATGTATGTGGACAAATGATGGAAAGTGTCAGATAAGGTCGTCTGCTATTAAGAGTGTCTCCCAGTTCAGATATTCTTGGCTGAAAATTCATAATTAAATACAACCCTTACCAGACCTCATTTGGATTTTAAACAAGATTTTATATGCACTCATTGCAGCCCAATGTACTGCTGCAGATTTAATCCAGATGAGTTTAATGATGGGCAGACGGATACTACTAAGAGGATTGGCGTTCCCAAAGGAGCCATCTTTTCAGTCCCAGTTTAAGCCAGAAGGTAAAGAAGCCTCCTTTGAGCAGGTTTCTGTCAGAGCGAGAAATAGGACAGATGACTACATTCAAAGATTGTGCTATTTTTTTGTGCCTCAGCTCTGGACATGTTGTAGTCGTTTGCTGGTAGGCTAAAAGTCTACCTCAAGGACTCATTTGGTTAGAAAGAGACAGTATTTAAAATATGGTGACCGCTCTAAATGCCATATTTCAATATCCATCCTTGAGCCAAAGAACTGAACCTTGACTTGAATGGCATCAAATACGCATGAGTCTATGAGACGGGACACTATGAAAAGACTTCACTTCTCGTTGCCTGAAAACAGCATGAGCTTTTCAAGGGGAAACATCAGGTTTGGAAAAATGAAGCCTATGCAGAAGTGCCAAAAGTTGCTATTCATCAGGAAACCACTTGTAGCTGGCTGCAAAAAGACAAGAACAGTCTCGAAGATATTGGGATCACCAACTGTCAAATCAGTCATGTGCAGCTCGGCTCACATGGCTGACAGGTGCCCCACAGCTGTTTGACAGGAAGCTCAAAACCTGTGTCATATCCAATATGGCCCCCACCATCAATTGGCTTCATTACCGGTGACTTGGCGGAGACGAAGTCTATTCTATACAGTCTATGGTGCCTTCAGATTAATAAAAAGCCCAAAAGTTTGAGTTTATGTTTCTAGTTATGCAGTGTTTAAGTATTTAAGCAGACGAGGAAAGATCAAGCAAATAATGCAAAGAAGAAAGCAGATGAGGCATTGGAGGATATGGGATGTACTGCTAATGAATGAAAGTGCTGTAAATGTAGGATATACAAATGCTGGATCAATAATCAAGCTGCAGTATGGGTTGTTTTTGACGCATGGCTGCATTTTTGGAAATCAGGCTCAGTGGAATGGGTTGCATCTATGCAGACCTATGTATGCTACAGCCTAGTTTAGATTCATAAGAACAGACGAGGCTTAAATTTCAGGGTCAATCCTGCAGAAATGCGGACTTTCAAAAAATCATTATTTAGCATTTGAAGTCGTCTTTAGAGAGCTCACTCACTCAGTGATGAAATAGCGAGACAGCACAAGGAACATAACTCCAAGAGGCAAAGTTCAAGACTGGACGACCTCCACTCCTCCCTGGAAACCAAGCGGTGACGTCTTTGGAAACATCCATATTTTCTACAGTCTATGTTACTTTACCCCCAATTAGCTCAAGGATTTGTGCACCCCTTTGTTTGCCCTCCTCTGTTACTATGTAGTCTTTATTATGCACAGGGAATTACTTTCAAGCATTTTCGTAATGTTGCTTGATAGTTTTGACTCTGCCTGTTCATTTGTTCATTTGTGTTGTTGGTCTCTTCTCTGCTGGGCTTTTATGTTTGCTCAGATGGTCTTAAAGGACAGTCAACTCTGATTCTCAAACTCATCTCCACAAGTGCATGTCCATCTGTGAAAATCAAACTGTGCCTTAAAGAAATTTATATATTATAATTTATATTTCTCAGCAAAAGGTTTTGAGACATTGACACATTTTCATTTGTAGTTGAAATACAGAGTTTCTTCTTTTAGTGTGAGTCGAACTCTTGCGCCGAAGTCTGTCTCTTTTAATCAAGCCTATGCTGTACTTTCTTGGTCCTTTTTCCTCTCACACTCACTTCTTGAGGTGGATACCCTTCATTCTTCTCATTTGCATTTGCACGACAATGTTTAGCACGCACACACAGATTAATGGGCGCCCTCCATGACTCATGATGACGTCCACTGTCAGGAAGAGGCTCATCACCTGGGTGACAAAATTATCAGTGAGATGTATGTATATCATGGAGTACTATGATCTAATCCTGTGGATGAATGTTTGACCTTCACATGCACCAAAGCCTCTGCACAGTCTAAACTGCAGCTCTCTCATACTGTTGTTGCAGAAAAATGTGTTTGTTTGGTCGATAAAGAACAAAGACATCTATTGTTGTGATTTAATTCTTGAGCTCTAAGCCTCCTGTGCAATATATCAGGCTTCACGCTGCACTGATGCAACACAATTAATATGGAGAAACATATCGAACATCAAACACAGCAGCTCTATAATTTAAGAGCTCCCCTCTCTCTGCAGCAGGTTACAAAGTGCTGAGAGGGGCAAGATGTGACACACATCACACAAATCTCACACACACACACACACACACACACATATGCAGGGACGGTCTCCAGGGAGAGACGAATAAGATATCCATCAGGGATGAAGGGAAGGCAGAGTCTGCGGCTCACTAAGACATTTACCATAGTTAGGTATACGCTGTGTCTTGTTTAAAGTCCTTCTTTGTGCAAGAGTGTTTGTGTTTATGCAGAAGGTTAGTTCTACTGATGCAGTAAAGCTACACACACAGATTATCCGAGGAATAATGAATTGGCCTGTGGGGAGCAGCCTGCCTCATTTTAAGACTGAGAGTTATTTCTGAGCAAAGTAAGGGGCATAAATCAGAGACAGTCTCCGTGCTATAGATTTATGTGTGTTCACATGAATTATTGTATTTCACTATAATGTGTTTGTGTTTGTGTGTGTTTGTGTGTGTGTGTGTGTGTGTGTGCAGGCTTTGTTAGATAAACAAAATCATTTCTGTCTATACTTAAAATTACAAATTTACATTAAATTTTCAGTAATCTCTTACGACTGACCCAATTTTAGTTTGTGCAAGTCACTCAAATTACCTCCAACAGTGATAAGCATAAGCATGAAGACTTGCTTTCAAATTCTGTCAGAAAACTTTTTTAAGGTCCTCAGACAGCTTGATTACTTTATTAATAAGATTGGCCTCAGAAACTGTTGAACACCTCCTTTAAAGCTCTCTGAGCTCAGCTGAGGCCTGCCCACAACTTCTGACGCTTCAATGACGCTATGATTTCTGCCTCGCTCTCAACCTGCTCCACCAAGGCAAAGAAAGGAGAGAGGAAGAGTCCCTGAATCTGTGATGTCAGTGGGACTTAAAATCAAAGGCCTCGGCTCAGTCTGTGAGTGGGTCAACGTTGTTTTAGAGCAGTAATACACTGAAAACAGTTGTCCTGCCTTGGGCTGCATGGGGACCCCACATGGGGTCATTTCTTGTTCTACATGGGTTGGGAACTTATCCTAAAGTGATATAATATTTTAAAATAGCTCATTCCCCCTGAAATACAGCAAATGTGACATTAATAGATATGTCAGTGGTGTTTATGTACGTTACTACACTGCAGGAAATGTGGAACAGAGCTGTTGACCTAGGTGTGTTATGATGATGGGTAGTTGTTTTAATCACCTGTGATACACTCTTATATTTACATGTGCAAATACTAAACAGTTAGAAACTAATCCTAACCCTAACCCTAATATCAGTTTCTAAGATGGAAAGCAGGATCATCTTTCTTTAGTGTCAGCCAGCTATGAAAGTAGGTAACAGGTTGCATGTTGGCAGTGACATCATGTGAAAGTAAGACTTGATCAGGCAGCATCAGTTTGGATTTTTTATGTCTACCTCCTAGTGGTCAAAAGCAGTTTTACGTAAACAGCCGTTAACTTTATGTTAAGTTAAAATGTTAATGTACTGTATTCAACAATTGTATGAAACTCTGGAATTTTTGAGCTGGCAAGTTTTCCCCGTGTTCATGGACGGTACTAAAGAGTGCACTCCCTGCCTGGCGGCTCAGTATGTAACATTTTGAAGTCTCAGTGTAATTAATGTGTTTGTATGTCTCAGTGATCTCACATTCCCCCCTCCAGTGGTTCAAAGGGATTAGTTGAAATGCCACAGTCCACAGGGGCATCAGTGTGAAAAAAGCCAAGCCTACAGCTACACTTGGCATTACACTTAGCATTCCAAATTCGTAACAAAAGTAGACAAAAGCTGAATATGATACTCTGACAGTGACGCCATTATATGTGACTGATGACCCCTTCTGTGAGGAGGCAAATCGCTCTCTCTCTCTCTCCTCCTGTCTCACTCATTTATGCAGAGATCTTAATCCTGGCCTCTTTCACTTCTGGTAAAAAAAATCTTCTTAACGCTTTAACTTCCCAATCTTTCACTTTCCCATGAAATCACCCTGCATTACAGGGAAAGACTTCACTTGTTCAAAAATGACAAAAACTACCTCAGTCAAGGTCCCAGTTTTGCTAATCAAGGGATGCAGAAGCTCAGTTGGCTTTTTCAAAATGTATTATTCTTTGGAGACATGGGAGAAGGAGTGCTCTTCTAACACTGCTTTGATGCAGACATGTGCCAGCAGAAGAGATTATGATTTGCTTGTTTAACAGGGCTTAGCTTGTTGTAGGTCAAGTTGAAGGTTGAAGATCTTGTCATTTTTATTTGGTATGGCACTTAAAAGAAGCTCCATAGATTGTATAATAAATGGACACAGTCTCCCCAAAGTCACCAGTCTGTTTCTAAACACAATAAGTAAGCCTATCGTTGGTGGGGGCCATATTGGAATTGCTGGACTAAGAGCCTCATTACAAACAGCAACAGGTTGCCAGATCTGCCAGTAGTGTAAGCTGTGCCTCTGATTGAGTAAACTTGTGAGTTGGAAGAAAAGATTCAAACCTGTAAAGTGTATGCCAATAGAGACATTACAACCTATTCAGACCAAAGACGTCTGTTTTTCTTTTTTTTTCTAAAACCCTCTTCTTAGAACCAGATGTTGTACCTTGAGAAGTACACAAAATACAACCCAGTCGTTGTAACTCGAGTGTCAATCTTTAGTAAAGACTGAATTCTGTCCAGTGAAACCCAGAGTACACCTAATTTAACCCAGGTATGGAATGAAAAACCAAAGTGGCCTAACTGATGACAACCACTTGAAAATACAGGACCTAGTTTTAACTGTAAAATAAATGTCTAGGTAAGAGATCCAAGAGCCATATTAGGGCTGGGTAATTCATTGCAAATACGATTACAGACTGACAGTACAATATTCCTATAACCCAAAAGTGTCTGAATATGAGATACATTTTTTTTTGCAGTGGGTGTCTTATGCTCTATATCATCGTTCCTCAACCTCGTCCAACCAAAGAGGCAAATTGTTGAAAACTACCTGAGAAGTGAAAAGTGACAAAAATGCAAGAAATAGCAATAAATATAAGATTAAGGAGGCAAAACTGGGTGAAAATTTTGGGAGAAAACTTTTCAGAGGCCTGCCATTTCTGTTTAAAATATTGATTTTCTAGTAATTTTATGTTATATTGTAATTTTCTGGGACACTGAATTATGAGGCTCCATTCCCTACAAGCCATAATCATCAAAATTTCAAGAAATAAAGGCTTGAAATAATTCACTCTATGCACATAATTACTCAATATAATATCTGGGTTTCACTTTCTGAAATGATTGACAAAAAGAATTTAATTTTTTAATAATATTCTAATTTTTGAGATGCACTTTCATAAAAAGAGTTTCTTTTGTCATTTTTTCCTCTGTTCCTACTTTTCTCAAAGGTGCACACATGACAGTTCTATTTTTACTCAAACATATATACTGTTCAAAAACATTAAGGGAACACTCCAAGTATATCACATTTGTGTGAAATCAACCTGTCTACTAATTTTGGTTTCCATTGATCATTTTTATGTTATTTTGTTCTCAACACACTATTATATTTGGAAGAAAAAGATTTTCAGCTGCAAGATTTCATTAATTGAGATCTAAGATGTGTGTTCCCTTTAATTTTTTGAGCAGTAATGCACATGTCCTGCTCATGTTTCATAACAAGTCAACAGAGTCCTTCTTTTCTACATCATAGATACGGTGATGAAAAATGGACACAGGGTGAAAGCAATTTAATTTCTTTTTTGTTGTCACCTATTTCCAAAAATGTGTTCTCCTTGTTTATATATAATGTCATAGGAAATGTTTTAAAATATGCCGTAAATGTGTTTAAGTAAAATGATTTGAAATGCCTGATTTTTTGTTAAAACCATGTAATTTTCCACACTCAACATAACATGGACTGGTCAGCTGTGCTTAGGTTGAAAGGAAGGTAATAACTCATCTGTGTTTCACATTACTGCTATTATTCATATCCTGTTTTTGAGTTATTTTGGAACTCCAGCCTTGTTATTTTTTTGTTTCCCTGGGGAGGCAGGCTAACAATTTGACTTCACTTTATTTTTTTGACCTATCCTGTGTTTCCCTCCTTTTTTCTAGGGGAGTTTTGGAGGACAGCCACGCAACATTCAGAAGTAAGGTGGGACAAAAATGCAGATCAGTGCATCCAAACTAAATACATAAGTCCTCTTAACAGAAAACAATCTCAACATTGAAAGTGGAAGCTGATACTCAGAATCAGAGAAGCCAACACATCCCAGAGATTCAGACTTCATATGCTGTCTTCTGCTATGGCCCTTTGTGATGCAGTGTGATGAACAGTGGCCTTGTGCAAAGCAGTATGCTGTATTATACAGTGAGTCCCAATAAATCAAGCAGCCTGCTGTCCTGTCCTCTCTTTAGCTTCAGAGCCAGGCCTTTGTCTGTTATCAACCTGCACCAAACTGCCAAGCACAGAGTGAGGCATAAAGGTACAGAGACGGCAAAACATGGAGATAACTCATAGCACACACACATGCGCACACACGCACACACAATATTCCCTGATTGCAGTGAACTGTACACAGGATAATGTGAGGCAGATGGTCCATGATACTAATTAGAAGCCTGTTTGCAGCCTTATCATTACATCTACATGTTGTAGAAGTGCTGCATGATTTGTTTACAATGCTGGAGGAAAAAAGACTGCAAACCCCTCTGATTTAGTAAAGGTCTGACACAGACAGGCTTTGAGATCCCCTGAGGAAAGCTAAAGTGAAAATGAATATCGAACACTAAAACCTTCCTGGAGTAAGATATATTTCGATTATTTAATAACTCTGTAACACCGTTCCCTCAGCATTTGAGCTCCTGTCTAACAAAGACCTCTTCTCACACGACCACCTTGTGAAAATATCGGCTGCCATGCCAAAGGAAACAGATGGAGAGCTTACATGAGGTATAAATAATGCTTTTCTTTCAAGATTTCGTCAGTGGTGTCATGAATTGATTGTTTTATTTGATATCTGTCTGCTCACAAAGATAGATGTCAGCATCACTATTGAAAGCAAATCATATGGAAGACCACCTCAGGAGAAAGCCTCTCTCTGCACCCGCATATTGCGCACACACACACACACACACACACACACACACACACACTGCTTAAGCCCCTCTGACATGCTTTCCCACAACATAATTAACTATTTCACACTAAATCACTGCAAAGAGGTGAAGCAAGGTGAATAAACAGAGAATTAATATCCACAGCCTCTCTCTGAAAACCCAGAGCTCGCACAGAGACGGGTCATCAGAGCAAGGGTGAGTCACTGTTGCTGTGTTTTAAAGGCTATTCCTGGATGTTATTTTAACATTAAACATCGTGACAGCCATGGAAAAGCTTATCTGGGCAGACAGAAGTTAAAAAACAGAGATGCGAGACACAAAGAGAAGACAAACCACAGAGACTGTGATGTGCATGTTACAGCCAGTTTATGGGTTTATCACAAATATGATGGCTGTGAATCTCACTGCCCTCTTTCCATGAATTCCTAAATAGAAAGTGATGACTTCCAGTAACTCAGAGATAGCATCTCATACAGCAAGAGGTCGATAAGGTTAACCACTGACAAAACGGAGCCGTCAGCACTGAAAAGCAACCAGGCGGGGGGGTTGTGTCTGTACGAGTAAACAGAGCTGACGTCAGAGAAAAGTGGTCCTGATCATGAAAAGACCAAAGATGCCTTTGCTCTGCTGCATGTCCTCGAGCCGCTGCCGAGCATTGATTCCACCAGCTGTGTTAATAAGAAAGAAATAAACCAGACAACAGACGCCGCCAGTTAATTAAAGATGAGTCTAACTGCGTGAAGAACATTCATATTTTCAGCCACATTACTTAGGAGAATACAAGCTTGACGCTGCACCCCTGATGTCCTCTGCATTGTAAACTTATAAAGGGGTAAGAGGGGGAAATGTTATTGTAGGGTAAAAATTGGCGTTCCCATAGAAACCACATGGACTGATCTCACACAGGGGGAAGCTGTGAGTTAGGATATTAGCTGCTCACAGCCTGTGAGGATGTTTTTCATTCAGTAAACCTCACACAAACAGCAGTGGAGCCTCAGCAATACTGGAGCTATGAGACCTAAATCTGAAATATGGCATTTCTATCTTATATCTACATACTTTTTTGGCAGCTACACTAATAATGATATCAGTCGAGCTTTTGCTTTGATTGATCTAAAGAATAAGAAAACACTTTTTTTTTTTTTTAAACCAAAATGTCTATATACTCTCTGAATCCTAAACCTGTAAGGGGATGAGGCTTGGTACTGATGTTGTGACAGTAAATCGGTGCTTGATTTGCAGCAATCCAAAACTCATATTGGCAAAAGATACCAAAACACCAGTTTGAGAATGCTCTTATCTGACTTGATGTCATATCTGAGTGTGTTCAACAAATAGACTATTTCTATTTCTATTTGTGTGTCCATCAAAGTGTATAGAAAGCTTTTCGGAATAAGAGTGGAAGAAATTTCGCCCTGTGGATCCCAAACTCACTGGCTGAGGCAAAAAACTGTTGCTTTTTAAACGACTGGTATTTACAAACCATTTGCCTAATCCAAAAGGAGAAAATAATGTGTAATTGTCAGACTCTGAAGTTTCCAATGGTACCTGAATGTATCATAAGGGATGATAACATGTCTCGACTGGCTGGGAAAGAGGTAAGTATTTCATCAACATAGATTTGATTCTCATGTCTTCTTTGAAAATTTCCAGACATTATTCTCTCACTGAATTCTGTAAAGAAAAAAAATGATAAGTCCAAGCTTCTTACTGTTTTTATCAAGCCCTGAATAATGGACATACACCATGTAATCCAACTCAAAATTCCTTTGAACTTTGATAAAATTCTCACTCATTTTTCTAGTTAATTCATTCAATGTATACTTATTCACAATAAAGGAGTGAAACCTAGACTACCTATACAAAATATTATCCATGAAGATTTTTCATCCATCCACAGCAAAAACAAAAAACAAAATAATTATCATAATGAATGCAAACTGTGCAGAAAACTGTTGCAAATATATTACATCATGCCTTTTTTGTCTTTTCTGGGAGGAAGCATGGGTTGAATAAGCTAAATAAGTGGGTGATGATATCTGAACTATTACTGAAATGGCCAAAAAGACACTGTAATATCATGGCTACTTTAAGGGGAAAATGATCTAGCATGTTTTAAATGGCATTTTATTAGAAATTGTGATCCAGAAACTTGTAGGACGATGACTGGCCTTTTTTTGGCTGAGGTTCCTCAAGTAGTTTTTCTGTCTAAATCCATATTGTGAAACTCAAACCAATTCCTGTCTCACTGCTTTCTTCTTCATACCATGAAATCCATACAGCTTAATGAACAACACTTTTTGGAATCCTGTTTTCTCAAGGTATTGCTGTAGAGGTAAAATGTTGCTATCACTAGCTAGTCTTCAGTGACAGGGGTGGGGGTGGGGGTGGGGTGAAAGAATTAAAGATGGCATCTATAAAGAGCTTCTTTAATATGGTGTAGTCACTTTCAGATGAGCATCTCATCCAACATATTGGAGGTGGTGCGTCTCCATGTGTAATATGTTCCACAAGAAAACACAGAAGAAGGGAATAAGCCAAGGCTCAGGCATTCGGTCAAATATCAATAGAGGTTACTGATCCATGAGGTGAAGTTAATTTGTTGGGAAGGTGGAGGTCCCTGTTACCTTTCTCATGACATCTCAGCTGGTCATGCGTGAAGGCACATGTTGGGTATGACCATATTACCATTTCCAATGAGCAATATCTGGTTTTAGTGTAACTGTGTAGGGAATCATTTTGTGTCTGTTGTTTTGTTTTGGTTTTTTAAGTTCTTTTTTGAATGGAAAGATCAGGTGACCACCTTGAATGTTGTGTAATTTCTCAAATCCCTTGAATTTGCACAAAAAATCAATGAATGTACAAAATCAAGACACACTTTTAGTCACATTTCAAACTTATCTCCAAAAAGAAACCTCTTAAAAAGGTTACATTAACCAACCATGCGAGGCACTGCAAGATCCAGCAACCCTTCCCTTGTCTCTTAACTACAGGTCATTTGCACTTTTTCCTGACGTAGATGAACACCTAAATCACTGGTGTGTCCTTTTTCAGCCAATAGTCCTAAATGGCTCAGGTGCTCCTGCTTCTGCTGGGCTCATGTGTTTAAGAATGGATGTGCTGACTGTGAGCAGGAAGAAGAGGAGGAGAGAGGGAGGGAGAGAGGGAGGGAGAGAGGGAGGGAGGAGGAGACTGCTACTGTAGCAGTGCATCAGCAGAGGTGAGACTACAGCCACTGTATCGCAGTTTGCACACAGGAGAGAGGTGACTGAGCTGCTGTTGGTGACACGCTTTGCATGTTATGTTCAATTCAGGGGTCGTTTCAGGAGGTCACAGTCGTGCACGGTGAGGTGAAGTGAGGAGTCACATAAGAGGGAAAAAAAAGAGTATGCAGTCAAATCAGTGCACCGGCAGGGAGGATAACTGCCGTTAAGCTTTTTCTTCAAGCAAAAAGGAAGCTATTTTTTTTTACCAACTATGCCCCAGCTTCCTCTGTGCCGCCAGAGACAGACGGACCTACAGTACACAGGGCTACAGTATGTGTGCCATTAGTGCTGACCCAGATGCTCTGACTGTCCTGTGGCTGCCATGCACTCCCAGAACAGCTCCCAGCAGGCTCTAATAATAAGCTCTGTCATGAAAAAGCAACCACAACTCAAGTGCACAATGTAGGACAAAGGGGAAGTCGAGGCACAAAGTTAAGGTTCTGTCTCATAATGGGTCCAGCTGCAGAGGAGAAGCAGAGTCTGATCACAGAGACAAAAGAGTCGACAGCTTTTGGTTTCAGGTGGAAACATCCCTCTAGGTGAAAGAGAGTCTTACATCATATAAAGCAAAGCCAGCACCAACAACACATCTCTCACAACATATCATGTCTGTGCGGTCAGTGGAGGCATTTATCCTGATGACAGCCGGCCTGGGCAGCTTGGGTATTCCCTGACTGCAATGCAAAAACACCCTGCTGCATGCATGCAAACAGCTTGGAGGAGCCTGGAATACAGACAGCTAAGTTTTTCTGCAATAGAGATGACACAAAAGGTATTCAGGTGCAACAGATCCATGCACACAGGCAGTGAATCATGCACCCAGGAGCAATAAATGTGCAGATTACAAAACGTTCTCAGTGTCAAACAAAAGATGTTTCCCACCCAAATTGTTCCAACTCTTTACAGGAGATGTCTCTCGCTTTAACACCGTGAATTTGCATGTGTTTTCTGCGGTGTGTTGCTTACCCTCTGCGGCCAAAGCGCACCGGACAACAAGTAAAAGCATCCCCACAGACAGCGCACAGTTCCCGAGCATCCCCGCTGCTCCGGTCCGCCACCTGGTCCTCAAACACCTCCCCTCTCCTCCAGCATCCGAGCGCCCACCGGCATCCTCTCCTCCGGCTCCCACCGCCGCCGACACTTTGGGGTGACCTGTCCGCCGCCCACTCCTCACACCGGGAGCCATATCCAGTGGATAAGTTGCTGAAGTTTCGGTCGTAAATAATACATTGGATCGATCCTCGTGTGTGAACAGGGGAAACGCAGCGGTCCCGCGGTCTCGTCGTGTTGTCCAGGGCTGGAGGGGGTTTTGCGGGGTTGGTGGTGGTGGTGGTGGTGGTGGGGAGGGGGGGACGCGGTGTTGGAGGGAAATTAAGAAATGCGCCCTATCGCTCCGCTGCGCTCAGTCCACCCAGCATCATCATCATCATCATCGCGGTGTGGCGCAGGGCGGCGCAGAGCTCACTTTGCCAAAGGTTTGACATCGAGCTGTAGATGACAGGCTGGATCACACACACACTCACACACACAAACCTGCTGCAAAAACACAGGATGTTTGGCAGAGCTCGGGTGAATTTAGGTCCAAATTTTCAAGGCTCTGGGAGCTGGAGAGGGCTGGGCAATTTTGTGTCCTACATCCCCCTGGTCATACTGAGCAAATTAGCCTCTCTGCTGTTAATTGTAGGGAGAAAGTCAAAGCCAGCAGTCTGTAGTGCGACCCCTGCTGGAAGAATGAGAGTACACCCATACAGCATCAGGGTGAATTTAAGTTTTTGTGTGCAAAACGTTTCACAACATGCATAGAGGTTTGTAAGTGTTATTGCTTTTTTAACATCCTTATAAATCAATATTTTAGCTACAATCTGCTCTGATGTCCACAGTGACAGCTCCTTTGGTGTAGTGACTGAAGCGTTAAGTCATTCAGGCTTTTAAAGTCTCCTGTAAGACCTCTTTATCACCACAAGATGTCAACCTCGACTTATGAAAATATCCAGGCTTTATAACCTGAATGGAAAAAATGACAGGATGACATGCAGGTTTTTTTAATCTATCTCAGGATTTTGGTTTTATCTATTAAGACTAAAAAAAATCAGTCTAATAATGTATCAGCAGCAGCAGCAGCCTGTTGAATGCACAGACTGTATCATGAAATAATCTGAAATCAATGACCTTTGCTCAGCCAGTGTCAGAAACTGTCTGAAACCAAATTAGTTTATATATGAGGATTATTACTGATTCAATAGTTTTGATGTTTAAGTTCGCTGTTTTTGTTTGTTTGTTTGCTTGTTTTTTGTGTGATTAATTCAGTCACTTCAGTGAAGATGATCATTATCTTTTGTTATTACCTGCAATGAATACTCTGTCCTTGAACTTCTTGTATTTACATCAGTACCAACATTTTTGTGGGGAAAAGTCTGTTTTCTGAAGACATTGATCAAAATAAAACGAAAAAGAAAAAAAAAAGATTGAGGAAAAGATTAGGGCTTTTTTCCAGGGCAAAATTTGTTAAATGTTTTGGAGCATCATTTTTTTGGCCTTTTTCCATTGGTGGAATACTCCAAAAGACATAAATTAAATGCTTAAATTCTCCTTAGATGTCACTGAGTTCCCTTTTTTAAATTGTCTGTTTTGCCTTTTTTCTACCTATTTCCAATTGGGAGAAACTCCAATAGATTTACACTGACAGCTTATGCCCGTTTGTTGTCACTGTGAGGTCCCTAGGAGTGTTCCTTTTGTTGTCCCAAGGCAATGAATTATTGACAAAATTGAGGGGGGGAAAAGTGTTATTTTTCTCACAGAGAACTTGGCAAAAACTTTGAAAGTGGTTCTCTCAGGACTTTATTTAATCTTCTTGTTTTTTTTTGTTCAAAGTATCAACAGTGCCTGCCTCTGTTCACTCATATTATCAATGTTCATATCAATGAGATCACTTATAATGCAGCAGTAAGATAAAAAGGCTGATGTGCAAAACACCATGCCAATGCAATCCAGAATATATTTTGGGAAGAGTGTGCTGTATTTATTGATTTTTTTAAAATTATTTTTGTATAAATTAATTTATCTTTGCATCTATTTTGAGGTTTTCAATAGACTGTCTCCCTAATCTTAGAGCAAGGGTAGGAAATTGGTCTTTTTACAAGCATCATCACATGGTCACATTTCTGACTGGTATTACACCACAGGGCACGGTCTTGTACATCTCAAGTGTGTGGGGTGGAAGAGTTAGTTATGGGCTCAGAGCAAAAATAAAGTACTTATCAATATCCAGAATTGGATATGTGAGGCAGAGCACATTTCGTCATGTTTCCATGAAGTTGATGCTGCCCGTCTCTCCCACTTATGAGCTGTAGTTTCTCATAATATCTCTCTTTCTCTTGCTGGATAAATTCCCTTTGATAAGCTTTGGCATACTCAGTGCATTTTTCAGCATTTTCTAGCAGATAAGACATCTTAAATTCATATTTCGCCATGCTCTTCTATCTCTGTTTACATTTATGTATCTCCAATACGGCTGTGCATGTGAGTAACTTCCCAAACCACTATGAGCGAAACTTGCAAGAATTTACATTTTGCACTACTGGATTTAAAGAAGGATTTAAGTTGTTTCAAAATACAAAAAGAATCCTAATTCTGCTCCAAGCGGTGAAGATGGCTTCATGTTACACTGTCACTGTCTGGAGCTGACGTCCATTATTTGTAAACTTCCCTATCCATCCATCCCATAATGTTCTCAATGTGACTTAGATCAGGGGAACACGCAGGATGCTCATAAAGAGTGAGATTATTCCTCTGGCAGAAAAAGTCCTTTGTCAGGCGGCCACTGTGACCTGCAGCGTTGTCCTGTCAAAAAACCCAGTCATTAGCACACAGAGCAGGGTCCTCAGTCATGAAGGATGTCCCCTGCAACATCTTCATATAGCCAGCTGCTGTTTGATGCCTCTGCACAACATGAAGCTCTCATTAAGCACAAGAAACTACATCTCAAGTGGAATTTCCTTGTCATGCCAGTCATGCCGAAAGCCATCAGGACCATCAAGGTTCATTTTTGTCTTTCCAGAGAATAAAACTTTCTATCAGTGTCCAGGGTTTGGTGCTCTCTTACAAGTCCAAGCAGGAAATTTTGTGGTGTTGAAAGAAACGCTGCTTTTGAGGGGGTTGTTTATTCTTAAAGCTGTACCCTCTCAGATGCTGTTTGATGGTTATTGGGCTGCAGTCGGCTCCAGTAACAGCCTTAATTTGGGTTTACCATTTGACTTCAGGATCTTTGGAGAAATTCAAAATGGCTTTGCCAAAGCAACGATGGCATGTTGTGAGGGGCCTTGGTTACGCAGCTCAGCAAACAAACTTTGCTCATAGAGAGAAAGCTTTTTTGGTTGTGACAGTGTGAACACCTGACAGGAAATGACACTAAATCCATATTTTGTGAATATTTTTGGCTTTTGAAGGCTGTGGTCTTAAACTTTTGATCAGCTGATAAACAGGCTATTTCACTTAAAGTGTGATTCCAATAAATTCTTTTCTTTTTTTTTTTTTTTTGGTCTGAGTCCTATATCTGCCTTTTACATTTTGAAACATTATAGGAACCTTTTAAAAATCAAACAGTGGAAAATGTAAATTGGTTCATTTTTTTCAACTGATCTTAAAGTTTTGATCAGGTATTTTGTTACACATTTCACATTTTTGAGTGATTTTCATCCTCATGGATTTTGATGTTGAAAATCAAATTAAAACTACAGAAATAAACAAACAGGATGGATGATTCCAAAACAGGAAAAAAACAGACAAAAACAAAACAAGCTGCTCCAATAGATTTTTTTAATTCAAAGTGAATCTTAACAATAATACACCATAAAGTCTTATTTTGACACTCACCAAAAGAGTCACCTGGAAAACCCGCTTAATGTGACAAAGTAGAGAAGGCTTGGTCACACCTAAATCACTGAGAACTAGAGAGGAAACACTATCGCAAACTGTAAATAGACATCACATCCATAGAGTTAGTTTTCCCAGTCCTCATACTGTAAATATTGCACAGTGCAATTGCTACATGGCAAACTAGTGTAGCACGAAATAAAAAAGCAAATTAAACAAAAACGAAACAAACAGAAGAAAAACAAAGCCACAAAAATCTACAGGTATTAAAACAGTAACAGTTCCAATTTCATGATCAAGTCTAATTGATGAGCAATCCAAACAGATGATTCCATAACTTGCAGTGTGAATTAACTCTGAAATTGATACAGATGACCAGAAAATAAGAGCTTGAGTAGAACAAATCTCATCAAATCAAATCAAATCAAAGAGCAACACAGTAGCACATTTAGACTGATACAGACCCTGAATTAACATCTCTAAAGGATAATACCACAGCAGAGGATTTTTTTTCTCTGATATCAAAGTCAAAACTTTAAAAGAAGAAATTTTACAAACCACTGTTTTATCTGTTAAATGTTACATGAACCCTCAAATTAAAACAAAAATCCAAACCAAAGGTGTCAATCATATGGAAAAGTAAAAACAGTTTTAAGATTTCTCTCCTCTTGCATCCATTCTTTTCCTAACACGTACGGGAGAGTTTATGCAGGCGCATTGCTGGTGAATACCTTTGGAGGAATCAAAACACAGATTTACACTTCACATGCTTATTATTAGGGAACTGTTTCAAGCACTACTCTGCCAAGTGCATGCCTTGTTGTCATAAGCTTCCTTTCCCAAAAAGATGCTAGAGTATGATCAGTAAAAGCATACAGATAAGAAAAGCTATTAAAAAACATACAGCCTTATCCATGTCAGTGTTTAAATATGGAGCCTTACACTCATGAAGAACCACAATAATCTCCTTGACAGAGTGGTTTACATCCAAAGCACAGAATAAACATCCAGATAGACTACTTCCTGGATTAAAGCAGGGCTCCATGGATTTCCAAAGGCCAATGCTGTCTGTGCTCTGGCTGCTCCCGCAAATTCCTAACTTGCATGATGGGAAAAAGCTGCTTTGAGCAGGCAGCTTCTAGGCAAGACAAAGTGAAGCAACTTAGGTGTACACATGCAATGTAATGTAAAGCATGGAGATTATCTAAGAACACTTGGTGGTGCAATGACCGCACAATGTAAAGTATTGCATCTGCTGTTCAGCCAGAGTGACTATCCAAAGATCGTTGAGTGTCATATCATTCAAAGTGTGTGCGTGTGTGTGTGTGTGTGTGTGTGTGTGTGTGTGTGTAAATTATTGGTGTGTTTATCACAGGCGGGAGATTATGAAGTCCTAGTTGATGTTTTCTGTAGTTTTTCCATCTATGTTGCCATTAAAATTGTCTCCTCTACACTGTCATGGACTGTTATAGGATTCTATGCCTTCCTCCGTGAATTAGCGGTGAGGTATCACCATTTTGAATTCTAACTTTCTGAATCTCAAGGCACATACGCAGTGCTGCTCACACTGTCTCAATTTCAGTAAGGAACACATAACAATGGCCACCGACAAAACATTTCGATATGAGACACTCATAAAGGGGAGAGCGATCCGAACACAAGGCAGTTCAGAATATCAAACTGTGAAACGGATATTCCAGCCAAATATAACATTGAACAGGTAAAAGGTTGCAATAAATATCTCAAATTAAAATCAACTGAGCTGAAAGCAAGTTGTAAAACATTACTTTGGAACAGAAACATTGGGCTGAATCTATTTTCGGACACACAGACGACAATCACCTGAACCCTTACAAGCCTGTCTACCTGTATGAGAGCTTTGTGGCGAGTGTTTGTGTGTAATTGGTGGAAATATTACAGAAGCTTTCTAATCAACACAATGGAGTTTTTTGTTTTTTTTTCCTGGCATCTCACAGTGCTCCTGTAATACACTTAAAGAGAACTGCTAGTATACTGTATACGCACAATGAAAAAGTTAAATCAATCCTGCAAGCTACAGCTTCAGATGTGTACAAAACGTCCATATGAAAACTTACAAAAATTAAGTTACATCGATACATCATTTATATGCAGTGATGAGCCCGAAAGGTTAATAAGGATAAAATACTGATGCAAAAACACACACCCCGAGAAACAACAAATGCAACTAATGTTCATCATCAGCAATACAGTAGTTACAATGACACTCCAAATATGAACGCAAAACACAAAAATCAAAACCACTTCTATTTCAGATAATTAGGGACCTATACAAAAATAGCAACGCTAGGTTTAAACTCAGAGAAATCACCTAATTTCACAGCTATTGAAGTGGCAATCATCATATAGCAGCTTATCTATGATACATTCAAGAAGAAATGATACGACTTATTAATTGCCCAATAAGCTAGACAAAACCTCGGCCGTTTTTTTTTTCTTTTAAATACAAATTTTTTCTTATTTGTTTTAATTAACCCCATTCTACGACTACAGTATAACTGAGGTCTATGCAAACAGAATAGCTACCTTGCTCAGGAAATGAATTACAGTCTTTGGTGCTGCACAAGCAACTTCATTTGAAAATAAAAGACGAAAAATTACACACACATGACTAGTAAAATGAACAGAAAAAATGCACACACGACATATCTACATATATATATAGACTGGTGCTACCATCATATATATATGTATATATCCTCCCTGACGGAATGTATAAAATAAGCAGTCGACACCGATAAGCCTTAAGCCTTTAACAAATGGTATAATGTAAAGGGAAAAGTTAACTTTGTCACACATGCATAAATGAGAGAATTGCACACAATTAACTCACACCTTATCAAGCATCTGTACTAAATAGTCTAGCTCTATAATATATGTCCATATATGTGTGTATATCAAATACTGCATGGTTTGCTCAGGCTTAGAAGATTCCATACCGTGAATTAATTTGCATTTTTTCCTTACCTAATCAAAGCCATGCCCACCACACTTCTAAACATCTAAGAAACAAAGTGAAAACACTCAAAAAATGAAAATACGAAGACAAAAAAGAAAAAAAAAATCAACGACTATTTAGATTGTATTGCAGTTTCATCAAACAGTAAAAAATGCTGTTTGTAATAAGAGTTTCACTAAATAGAAAGTGATTATCAAATATTAAGCAATACTCAGTACTTGCACTTTGTACACTAGTCATTCGGGGAAAGGGAGAACGAAAAAAAAGAAACGAAAACATATTTTATGAAACAGTAAGCATTCGCAACAGCAAAGCATGCTGTTCTTCTTTGAAAGAACAGAAAAGTAACTCACTACACACTGAAATTTACACCGACTCCAAAGTATAAGCACCGCTATCCGCGATACATCACATCAATGCAGGCTATGCATGGACATATACACATTTGCATATATATATACTCACACATAGGATGCATCAACTGATTGGAATTTCAAGTGCTGCAGTCCAGTACATTAATATTCATGTATATAGTCATATATAAGTAGTAACATTAACAACCTCAAATATGTAAGGCACTATGGCTGGGGACAGTTATACAATGCAGCGAGTCTTGTGACACGAACAATAAGAGCAACGTCTATGCATCTTTCCGTTTACATTTTTTGCTCATGCAAGACCACATGCAGCGTGAGGAACAACCCTATTTAAATCGGTTAATTGACTTGACATTGCTAACACCAAAAGACACCGAAAAGGTACAAATACTTCAAACGCAGTACAACATACACTGTGGACAACGTGTGCATCTGTCAATCTAGAGCTAGAGACTGGGATGGCTTTACAAATATGGATGTGTCTTGCACACGTAAGAAGGCAATATAGAAAAATAGCTGGGACCAGGGGTGCAAAGTCTAACTATTTAACACCACCCCAATTATTTACCTGTTTTGAGGAGTATTCGTAGAAGATCCGATGCAAAGATATATCAAATGTGCAAAACACATTAAGTGTGAGTTTAACTACTCATTCATTCTTTCATTCAATCACTCATTCATCATTTCCTTCTGAATTTTTACTCAAATCATCTCCACCATTGGAACTTTTTTTCTTTTTTTTAAAGCTTGAAGTTCAATTACACCCAAGTCTACATGATTCAAAAAATAGCTTGCTTTCTCTGTGGTTGTGCCATGGTTTTGGAAATGAAAACCATGTTGTTTGTGGTTGGATACAACTCGCCCTGCTCATTTAGCCCTCTGGTGGTATGAAGGGGACCCGGGCAGCCGTGCTCAAATGTAAGGGTACTGGTTTATTTTGGTGGGGCTGAGAGGGAAACTGGCGTAGGCTGGCGAGGCGATGTAGGAGTGCGGGGGAAAGAGGGGCTTGAATTGGCCCTGGGGGTGCAGGGTGGGAGAGGGCAACAGCCGCGGGTTGATGCCCACTGTGACCTGATGCACGATGCCTGCCGGGTGGGAAATGTTGTAGGTGGGCTGGAGGACAGGACGCGAGGCGACGGGTGAAGCCAGGAGGTGGGCCACGGGTGCTGCCGTGACCAGAGGACCAGATGGGGGGTATGACAGGAGGGTGGGCTGGGAGTGCGGATGGCCCCCAAGGTGGGGGTGGGGGCCTGCGGTGTGGTTTGGGCTGCTGTGGGACAGGGCGAATGTGTGGCCATGCATGGTGGGAGGGATATAGGCTTGTGGTCTCCGGTGGGCGAAGTTGCCGTTCCATTCCTGATGGCAGGAACCGAAATGCTGCACCTGAATGAAGCGAGAAAAATGTCATCGGATTGAGCTCTCAGGACAACACAAAGTTTCTACTTTCAAACCGTGGCTTCTTTCCTCTTAAGTGCACAAGATTTAATACCATTCCAGTTGTTTCTCTTACTCTGAGTGACAATTATCAGAGTAAGATGCCTCCACAGAGGGTGAAACGTTTGTCAGCTACAGAAGCTACTGTGAAATTAAGTTCTATTTACTGTGTGAACTGTGCATTTGGCTGCTGCTCCACCATGGAAAAGAAATACTTACACTTTTGGTTGCACTTTACATCAGCTTAATGCACAGTGTGTAGTCACCCAGCAAACTTCACTTTCGTTTTTCAGCATCAACTTACTTACACTGCACTTTTACATTGTATAGAGACTTTGAAAAAGCAAACATTTCAAACGGTTTTCAGGATGACATAACCAGGATTTTCCACAAAAATTTTGTCTGTTTTTCATTTACAAAATGTTCTGCCATCCTCAGTTATCACAAATGATCTCTGGCCTTGCATAGACTTTTACAGCCCTGGCAGAGTTGTTATGTAAAGGTTTTGAATACCTGTGTGATTTGTTTTCATCATTTTGTGACTCCGTAACATATGTTTACCATTTCATGCTCTCACCTGCCCAAAGCCTATAGGCTGCTGTTGCTGGGGCTGGAATGCAGGAGGGATCTTCTGCGGCCTGTTGAGGAGGGGAGTGGAGTGGTGGTGTTGTCGCCCAGGGATGCCTCGCCCTTTGGACTGGCAAGCAGACTCTATGACTGAAGAGGGAGGTCGTGTAAAGAGGGTGGGATGGAGAAACAGAAAGAGATCAGAGTGAGATTAACGACGCCAAACAACTTTGTGTTGGACTGTTGAGGTCACTATGTAAATGGGAGGCAAAAAGAAATGCAAACAAAGATTGAATTCAACTTCAACGACAGAAATGGCATCATCAGTGGCAGGAGGCTTTTTGGACTTATCAGGGATCTTGACTGTGTTTGATCAGTCCCAGACCTTTAAACATAGTGGCATCTGTCCTCTGAATATGATCTAGGTGATTATAAATAGATGTGTTTGGGAGATCAGGGAGGAGTTGGTAACTAAGCTTGTTCATAGATCTTATAGTGGGGTCAGACCACCAGCTAAAAATACACCTGGTAGCACTAGAATAGCAAGCTGTGCCCTTTTATGTTGGGCTTAAGTTGCAATAGTTTGAGGGTTGTGGAGGGAGATGCCTTTGACATATGAGGAGATCGAACTCTGTGGATTTACAGATGAACCCTCCACGTTGAGAGACCTTTAAAGAACTAACTCATACATGCACTCAGCTGCTGAAAGAAACTGCGTGTCTCACTGACCACAGTTTTTTGAAACCTACATATAGCATGCGTAACTCTACTTTAAACCAGGAACCAACATTCATCCTAAATTGAAAAGTGACTATGACAGCCAGGAAGCATGTTAATTCTCCCTATTTAATATTTTTGAAGATTTGGGGCAGTTACGCATGTATATGTAGCTCAAAGAGTTGCAAACAGATAGAGGGGCTCTCAGAGTCAGAGTGAGGAGTGTTGACAGCAAACAAATATCCACTCTAGACAGCAGAGCAGATACGTCAGGGAAGGTCACCCTTAATCACCTGTGAGAACCTCTGAGGCCTACAAAGACAGCATAATCCCAGGCCATGTGACCTGTGGAGCAGACAGCAGCAGTTGTGACTGGACCTTTGAGCTAACTTGACCTACTCAGCTGGTCTTCTGAGGGGAGGGGGGGGTAACACCATCAGGTAAAGAGCAACTGAGTAAACAAGTCACCTGCTGTAATTCTATATTTCAGGTAAGAGAAAACCAGGGTTTAACTCTCTGCTGGATCACCCAGTAGCTCCACATTTCAATTACTCAGGCAGTGAATGTTTCTGTATAGGCAATGCATCATGAATCTAGTTTTACCTGTGTTGCCAGGCATTTCACTGACAGCAGGATTGTTGTTGTTATTGTTCTGCACTCTCATTGGAGGCACCACAACGGTACGAACTGTTGGCTTGCTGGGCTCCGTCTCCGGGGCAACGCACGCCACACGGGGCTCGCAGTTCTGGTTGGTGTCAGGGATGAAGCGTCTCTCTGTGAAGGGACTGTTGCTAGGGCCAGAGGTGTTTGAGGCAGGCGAGCTGTCCACTGTGTCACAACCACTCTCTTGTTCGTCATCCGACATACTGCGAGAAAAAGACACGAATGAGGAAGGAAGTTTTGTGTGTTGCTGTGTGGCAGCTAGCGTAGCTTTTTTCACTGAATGTACCTGTTTGGGTGTTTGCAGGGTGAGGTGCTGGACTGGGCAGAGGCTGAGGAGCTGGTGCTAAGTGTGCTGTCCGGACTGCTGAGGGAGCAGACTCTCTCCATACTGACAGTGCTCTGACATGCCTCACAATCTGCACTTCCCTTACACCTGTTTGAAGAGAGATCAATGAAATGAAATGAGACACTCTAAGAGCCAATTAGGAGACAGAAGAGGAAGCCTGTTAGTCAGTACTCACTCCCCCATCGAGTGTCTTTGTGTTCCCTCCTCTTCGTCACTGCTGATGCTGATGACACTCACAGTCGGGCTAGTTAGGTCAGAAATCACCATGCTTTGACGCTGCTCCTGTGAAACTGAAAGCTCTTCACACTCTGGTGCCACTTTACAGCAGTTGCCCTCCTCCTCCACCTGCTCTGTTCTTTGCTCCTCTCCAGCAGTCTGCCCCTCTGCCGGGCACCTGGCTGCCTCCTCCTCCACCTCTTCCACATTCTTTGCTGTATCGGCCATCTTTGGGGACTGGCATGCTATATTTTGGATGTTTGTGTTTTGGGAGAAGTTGCTGCCCCTGTTGAGAAAGACTCTTTCAGTCAAATGCGCACCTTTTCGTTAACGTGATGTTTCCTTGCGGAGGGAGAAGCTTGGTGTCATACCTGTTCATACAAGGCTTGGCTCGCTTGTTGGCAGCCGGCTGTGGCCACACCACATGTGCAATGCCGATGTTGATTGGCTGGTGGGCGGACATGGTCATTTGGTTGGTTAAGAATGGCTGAGGGTGTGCAATCATGGAGCTGTAATGGTTACCATGGGGACGCACTTTCCTGCATTGAGAAAACAGAACATCGCAAATTGAGCCAAAAGCCTTTAGCACCATTACTGACAAAACACTCTCAGTCAACGGTCGCAAAGGACATGTATGACTCATCGATCATTAACATTCAGGGGAGTGAGCGTGCTGAATTGGAGCACTGCAGCCATCCTCAGGAGTGTACATAGCAACTGAAGGTAATTAAGCACCAATAATAAAATATCAACCGCTGAAACACACACACACACACACACAGGGTGCTTATGCTGTACCACAAAAATACTGTAATGAATATTGGCTATCGTAAGCCTAAACATCTGACTCAGATGCACTTTTTATATGTAAACCAACATGGCAATAAACAAACTGTGACTCTGATTCTGAAACGGTCAAACAAATTGCTTACCCCCAGTCACCCAATCTCTGTGAGCCTGCCACAGTGTCAGATGTCAATGTGGTTGGTGGAGGTGGAGGCACCGATGTCACCTGCTGCCAAGTGGGCACCAAGATCTGCTGTGCACGGTTGGACCAGGCCTGATGAAGAGAAAGACTTTAGCCAACTGTGATATTCATCTTCCAACTGCCTCTTAAATTAGCTCTTACACCAAGGCCCGACCTGTTTCAAAATCACTCTCACATACACAAACTAAACTATCAAAACCTTTATGTGCATGTGCTATGTAATTTTTCTCTCTTCTCTTACCTGAGTGATGACCCCAGGCCTGATTTGTAAGGGCTGAATTGGTGGAGCTTGAGTGACCAGAGGCACAGAGGCCTCCATTCGAACAGAGTAGCCGGCTGGTTTCGCTGTGTTAGCTGGGATGCCTATGGAGGCAAAAGGACCAAAAATGATGAGACTTTGAGAAAAAGAAGTCCAACCAAAAGAATAAATGTAGATTTATTGCCCTACCTTGAAGGGTGGGGGGACATAAAATGAGCGCCTGCTGAAATGAGTCACTGCATCCAAACTGACCACTTCCTGTCTGCAGTGGTATCCCAGGATGCATTACTGATGGGGCTGATGGAGCTAACCCCTAAAAAAAGAACAAAAGAGGAAGGAAGTGACTAGACGTTTCTGGGGTGTTTATGTGATCAACAGTTACAGGAAAGAGCCAGGAGATGGCGCCAGCCCTGTCAGGAGAAACACATTTTCAGGCCTGGCAGAAGGAAAAAAAGCTCCACTCCTAGGTTATCTGGTTAGTCACTACATTATCTCGAGTTAGCCTGTGACTGCTTACTAACCATGGGGGAGGTGCTTTTTAAATACCAGGGTACTAAATCAAAGGTTTGCTCACTTATCCTTGATAGTTGTGTTACTTTGTTAGGAAAACTTTAAGCAATGTGAAAATTGGTGTGTTCTTTTCAATCCTGGGTTGATTAAAAAAAACTTCTGTTGATGTGGGAAAAGAGCTAGTGGTTGGTCCCCTTTTCACGGGAACATGTTAATTAATTGATTGGTAAACCTCGGGCTAATAACTGACAAACAAATCAAAATGTTATTGGAAATTGTTGAACTCAGTCTCTGCCGTAAACAAAGAACAGTTGAGCATGTGCCTCTGCTTCTAAACACTCACGCTGCTCTCGTGCCTGGCTATAATCACATTTATTGAACAAGGAGAACTAGGCTTATATTGTTCTGCTGTGGCTCCTGCATGTTGCCCAGCCCCCACACGCATGATAGTAAACACAAAGCAGCCTTTCACAGGGTAATACTAAAAAAGCCACCACATTTCTCTGTTAAAGTTCCTCAGACATAAAATCTGAACCCAGCGTTGCACTGAAGCATGGAAACTGAAATTTAAGTTGTAGTGGTGGCCGTTTTTTTTTTCAGAAACAAGACCAGGTGTTCTTCAGTATTTTCATATTGCATTCTTAGTGTGGCAGCTTGAGAAGACTTGGTGATATTATACATTATACAGATCTGATATTTTAAAAAAGGTCCAGCTCCTCTTTTCCTCAGCAACAACGGTGATTTGCACTGTTGCCATGACCTCAGACGCATGACGTTATTTTGTTGCCATGACAGCAAGGCCAAGACGCAATAAGACAGAAACACGGAAGCAATAACTGTGGGGAAATTGTTGGCAATGATGAGTCCTTGAAGGAGCAGATTTTCAGAGTAACACAGTGTTTATTGATAACCTTTCCTCTCTGTGATTATGCCATAACACCTATAGATTGATTTTCAGTGACAGATTCAGAAAACAGAGGAAGTACATAATACCAATATGTAATTACCCCAGCTGGTAACTTGGTTGGCCTGTTTGTTTCAAAATGATTCACTCTAAGGAGAGTGTGCGGTCGGGGAAAAACTCCCACCTTTAAAACTCATTTTCTTCAAATTCACTAAATGGAAACAGCTGACCTTAAGTTAGGGGACCTGATGTATCTGTGGAAACAAAATGCAACCAAGTGCTCCAGCAGCATTTTATACTAATCAATCATAATGTATGTAAAGAAAATAAATTCAGGAGAGTGTTAGAGTAAAGTAAAGATTTTCAAAAATCAAAGTTTTTATTTGGACAAAACAAAACTAATGGATCTTATTCATATTGTGTCAAAACACACGACCAAAAATTTGACCTCTGCTCTTCTACCGACATCAACTTATGACACCCTTTACCTTTTTTGTCTCTGCACAGCTTTAACAAATTCTGGCTGGACTCAACTTGCAATTACAGATGAGCTGAGTGTTTATGGGTTGATATTAATATTTACTTTCTTTTTCTTGCTCATGAACTGAGAGGGGATACGGTGTTATGGAAACATCCAGACTAACTTACTTGAGCATGGACACCAGTCATCTTGCCAAACGGGTGGTTGACAGGGGCAGCAGCATTTGTGGTGACAGGTCTGACGAAAGGACCTTTGTTTCTGTTGGCTGCCTCGTACGCACTGGGACGAGTCCAGCAAACATCCATGATGTGGAAACATGACTTTACACTACAGGAAGCAGAGTGACATTTAAAGTTATGTAGGAAGGAGACAACAAACACATATATGAAAACCTGAGGCCAATGTGACTCACTGGTTGCTATGGGGAAAGTCGAGCAGGTGCTGCATTGTCACAAATGGGTGGCTGAGAGCTTCGGCAGGGGTGATCCTCTCTTCTGCATCGATCAACAACATCTTCTTCAGCAGGCCCACAAACTCTCTGCGGTCAGCCTTTTCCACTAGCAAGTCACTACCTTCCAGATTCATCACCAAGTTCACCTGGGTTACACACATTTTACAGTTAAAGAAAGCAACAACAAGCCCATTTAGAGTATAGTGGGGAAAAAAGAATGAACTATGAATCAAATGAATTTACAAGAATCTCCTCTCACGTATCAAAAGTACAGACCCGAGCAATGATGAAAGGCTGGGGAATTTCCACTTCTGGTGTTTCTACTGAGAACAGTGACTGAAACCTGAACCTTCCTTTTTGAGATTTGAGTTTAACACGTAACTGCAAGGGAGTTATGCTTAAATGTGTCCGTTTCTTTACCAGAAACAAGATCTGCATCCCCTGCTCTGTCCATACAGCTGTAGGTGTACTTCCTCTGAAAGACCTAGTAACCTACAGCCTGTAAACATGCGATGTGAAAATTCCTCTGTGGCCCTGAGAGTACATTGTGGTCTCACAGCTGAACTTACGTGCGCTATGTCATCCAAACAGCTGAAGATGTACTTCCTGGCTTCCTTAGATTTCATCCCCGTCTCTGTTTCATGCTCGTCGGTCGACTGCAGACAAAGAAAAGGATTAGCGGTTATGTCATCTGCAGTGCTCAACCTTGTACAGATATAATAGTACATGTTTCTATAAACAGGTTTGGTGGCATAAAGAAGCAAAGTAGAAAAAAAAACCCAATGCATTCACAACCTTAGATTTGTTCAGAAGAATGTCAATAGAGCTATTCATGCAAACTTACAGCATGTAAGACAATATAAAGGACAAACTTTAACATTCTATTTGACTTCATTTTTGTTGAAATTGGTTAGCCTTCCTGTTTGTATTTTAGTTGATTCCCAGAAAGCTATCATTTCTGCTTTATCAGGAAGAGCAGTCTTTGTTTGCCCAGAGGGAGGAAGAAAATATTTGCTCTTTGAGTTATATCTGACCAGCGACTTTCACTGTTGGCTTTGTGTGACGCACAAGAGGAGGAGAGAGCCGTTGTTTATAGTGGTAATGACCCAACCCGGCTTCTTCGTCAAGCGTTTGAAACTCACCTTTAGTCTCCACGCTGCGTAAGGTGAGTCCGACTCTTTGCAAAAGAACCGTGCTGTTTTTGTGCCCGTGTTCAACAAGTGCTCTCCTGGCAAACCCTGTGTCTGAGAAATGTAGCGAATCTGTAGAAGGAAAAAAGGGAAGGAAAAAAGAAACGGAAAGTGAGTCTTGTGGCTAAATGAGACAAGAAAACACATTTGTAAGGTTTAGTGGGAAATGAAAAAGTCACTGATAAGACTTTTACTTATGTAATCACACTTGAAAATCTTAAAACCACTAATTCACAGAGTCATTCAGAGTGACTGTGAATCACACCAGAGTCCTTCATAGTTTCAGTTTGCATGTGTGGAGCTGCACATTGAGGCTTCAGCTGCAGAGGCCTTGAAGATGGCACATTC
This sequence comes from Thalassoma bifasciatum, assembly GCA_008086565.1. Classification (NCBI taxonomy): domain Eukaryota; kingdom Metazoa; phylum Chordata; class Actinopteri; order Labriformes; family Labridae; genus Thalassoma; species Thalassoma bifasciatum. The sequence continues at coordinate 120,843 of RPOG01000821.1, forward strand.
CTGAGAAATGGCTCGACCCAAATAAGACCCTGTACTGTGTGCAGCCCTTGTTTATGATCTCTGAAAGCAGTCAGGGTCTTTTCATGTAAACTTTGATAACAAGGTTCCTGTGGTCTCAATGCCAAACGCTTGGCTGGGTAATGATGCTTGTCAGTCAGATGGCTGTGGGGCAAGAGTGTCACATACAGGTTTATGAGAGGAGACCAGTGAGAAAGCCCGGCTGACGTCAATGACGCCTGAGTGTAAAGGACAACAACCATTAGAGATTCAGTGCTGCTAAAAAGCAGGAGGACGGAGTCACACACCAGGAGAGCGGTGAGGATCATGAGCAACACATTCAAATAAAGCAGATAACAGGGCAGCATGCAAATACTAACACATACTAACTACAAAATACCTTTCAAACACTCAAGGATTGCAAATGTATGTTGTCAGCTTTTTCATTAATTTTTATGAGGATTCTTCTGCAAGCTGCAGGAATAGCCTCTGACTTTCTCTGCGAGAGAAATCAAAAGTTCCCATTTGAGGAAAAGGGAGAGGCTTAAAATGCCACATTCCTCAGAGAAAAACAAATGAAAGAGGGGAAGAGGGATACAAAACATTGACCGGAGGAAGACTCTTAAACCAAACCCAGGTGATATCATCTTATTGTTTAACTTACAGCGTCAGAAGCTCTTCAAAAGCAGTTTCAGTTAGTTTATACCACAATAAAGGTGAGGATAGTTGTGGTGGAAGTTTAAAACTTTACATACCAAAAAGACATTAAGAGTTTTGGATTTCAACTGTTGAACATTTTCTTCCACCAGCTCACTTGTCATCAGATTCTATTTTGTTTTCTATTTGGCACAAACAACCTGCAAATACAAAGACTCCAGACTGCACAACGTGAATGAGTTGGCCTGCCAGTAAGTTGTATGAGACATAATGAACTGAACTGAAAATGTTTTTGCTGGAAGCCACTCGTGTTGATCTTCGTGCTGCTCTCATAGGCCGGCATGATGTTATCTGTCCTTTACTGAGATGCAAATACTGCAATGTGTCCGTGTGGGTGGGATCTATGACTCTGTTAGCTGGCTATGAATGAGGTTAGGATAAAGATATGTATGTTTTGGGATTCTGACAATATACAAGATGAGTGAAATCTCATCTGCGAAGAGGTGAAGATCCCTTTCCTTCATTCAAATCACTCCAGCAGCTGAGTATCATAAAGCAAATGCTGTTTTTCTCATTTTTTCCCTTTCAAATAAACTCTTTACTTCATTAATTTTCCCAATAAATGCAGATTTGCCTCAACCAAAGTTTCTCTTCCATTTTTTCCTTCTTCTTTCATAGTGACAGATTATTCAAACTTAACCCTGGAGAAATATTGACTAAAATCCCCTCTTTTCATGTCCATAATGGAGCTGTATTGTAGTTTAGCAACATTATGTAAACAGCAACAGTCACACAAAAAAACATAAATCAGCCCGTGTGTGTGGGTGGGAAAATTCTTTTGACGGGAAAACCCTTATTTTTCCTGGAAGGCGTGTCTCTGCAGAGATCTCACAAACCAGTGAGATCACTGGTGCTCAGCGAGTGCACGCACAAAACAACTATCGAGCGAGCCTGGGCCTGCTGCAGAGCAGACAGGAAGCACAGGCAGGCACCGCTCATTTTATGGCTGTCCAGATAACAATACGCACTATAAAAAATGCATTTGAATGATATGCCTCACTGCAATACATAAAAGTAGGTCTGAGCCTTGCATGAGACACCTACACCCTCAAACCAGCCGAGTGTACAATGAGTCTCTTCTAAGCTGCTGACATTTGGGTACAGTTTGTTCCAACTTACAAACAGGAAATTTCCTCTTTGACCTTGCATTTCTAACCAAAATCTTTATGCTTCCACTGACCCTGACAACATCCTCTTATTCTAACAGATCCTCCATATTGCCAGCTGGGTTGAGTCCCAAAGAAAAGTAAAAACAGCAATCAAAAACTTTGCTCAGCGCAGTAATGTGCAGTGACCCCCTCTTGGTTGCACCACTTCAATGGCTCTCGAGAAAGCAGGAAACAGAGAGAGTAAAAAGGGCATAAAGCAAGATAAAACTGAAGTACAGAGAAGGGAGTGCTAGCCATGATTACAGCACCAGGGCTTATTTTAAATCATAATGATACACGGGCTGAGGCTGAATCGTGAGGTTTGTCAAGTGAAAAACGTGAGCAGCCCACTGCTGTGCTGGTGTGATAAAAAGTGGTGTGATGGGGGGATGAGGTAAGGTAAGAGGAGAGCAACAGGAGGGGGCAAAGGAGGAGGAGGAGGAGGAGCAAGAGTTATAAATACATCCTGCTTGGTGGCGTGGAAAAAGACCCCCAGCAGAAAGATAAGGAGAAGAAAAGGGGGAAGGAGCAGGAGCTCTGTCTGCCACAGCGAGACCACCCTGTGGCCCCTGGATGACACCTCACACCAGCAGTCAGCTGCCTGGCTGTTTACTGACATACAGTCAGTTTGCTATTTATTTTAGGAGATAAAAATTTACAAGCTGTCTATTTTCAGGCTCAGAAATATTAGTATATTGGATTGGTAGCTGCCGGGATATCCATTTAAGTTTATTCATGTCCTCAACTTTTTAAAAATAATGTTGAGCTACATATAGAAATCTGCAAGTCATAGTAGATGTTTTTTCAATGGCACAAAATAAAGTACAAGCACAAATTCATAACAGTTAGGAAATTTAACTTGTTGAGTGTCAGTTAAGTCAGGATTTGATGGTTTTCAGATAATTCGCAGTGCATATTTAAGTTTAAACAGTGAAAAGACGACATCTAAACTGAAAATATTTTAATTTAATCAGCTTCAGGTTTCAGATATATAGACAGACATGTTCACCACTATGATATATTACATCTACCACCATCACCTCTTCTTTTAATTATAATGAAACCGGTCTCTTGGGTTTACAGCTGACCAGTTTCCATGGGTTTGAAAATTAAATAGTTATATTTTCCCCTGGTATAGACTTTTAACTTCCCAATTGTCTAAGGTTCCTTTTGGTGTCTTTTTTTTTAACATATTAGCCAAATATATTCCATGGTGTTCAAGTCAGGACTGCAAGCAAGCTAGCTTAACATCTGGGCTCTTCTAATGTAGAAATATAAGAAAATGTAGCTTTTACTTCTTGCTGTACAGAGCAAAGATATCTCTGCATAATGCAAAATCTGTTCTGCCTCAATGGTGCCTTTTTATGTGGGTGAACTAACCATGCTCTGGGCCCAAAGTTCAGGGCAATCCAGTATCAGTCTTGTCCTTTTGTGCAGAGATCTCAATAGAGTCTGTCTTTCATGTGCTTTAGTTGATGAAATCTCCAAATTCCATGCAATTTCATGCAAATAAACAGTATTCCACAGTTGCTGGACTATTTTCTCGCCTGATCTCTCACAGAATAGGAAAGCTTTCTGTATTTTAATTTCTGGATGACTTGGCGTCTCTGGGGTGCTTTTTTGAAGAATAAGTTATGTTACTACCTGGGTGCAAATTAATGTAATTGGCAAGAACTGCCTCCAAATGTTTGTTGTTTTTTATTTGTAAACCATCAAATTCAGTTTCATAAAACAAATTATCTCAAAAAACTGGTTGTTAGGAAAATTTATCATATTACGTGTGAGAATAAATTCAGATATGATGGTGCCCTTCTGCTAAATTGTATGACTCCCAGAAGTTAATCTTTTTGTCATTGGTAGAGCTGTGAGAATTTATTTGAAGAATTTTAATTATCTGTGTATGCCTTGCTCTTTGATTTATTTTAAGAGAGGCCTCCAGACAGCACAACAAACACAATAAAAGAAATTTAAAAAAATTTGGTCTCTGCTCCCACAGTCCCACTGTTTTCCTCATTCATTGGACATTTCCATGACCAAACTGAGAACACTGCATGCCAGTGGGCAGGCTTGGCAGTGGGACACTTGTTTTTTTATGTGGGGTGGGTGTCAAATCACCAAAAAAAACAGGAACAGGGACCAGAACAGGCTTGGGCATTCCCCTTACAACATATCCATTCTGCTAAAACAATCCAGAATGGTATTCGTTCATTCGAGGGAACATCCAGGGCTTAAAATTCACTGCAGATATTTTAGTAAGCAGACAATAATAGGCAGTAGCAAGATTTAATGAGCAGCAATCTAAGGCAATTAACTCTTGACGGTGTTTAACCCCCATTTAAATATAGCAGGGTTTTGCATTCCATAGGTTCCTTCTCACCTTTTACCTGTCACTGTGTGTCACTCCCTTACACTTACACCTTTCTTTAATAACTATCTCCCACCCACCTCCATCACTCTCTCAGCTCAGAGTAGGCTCTTACTACACTGAGAGGTCTGCCTGCACACCATCTCTAAATCAGCTCTGCGACATGCCAACCGATTCCTGCAAAAACAGATTTATCACATTAAGACTGGTGGCGCAGCTCTCAAGTCAAATCTCTTTTTCGGAGGTGTTGAGTTATCTCTCCTGACTTGGTTTTGGGGGAGAGTGAAAAATGAAGCCGGGCTATAAAAATACTCTGGTATGAGTGTGATGTGCATAGGGGCTGGGAGCTGTAATGTAGGGTGCTGCACAGGACAGAGCATGATCTGACTGTTGGCAGGCTCTGAGCAGACTGGGGTTTGGGAAAGCAGCTCAACATAAGCCCAGATCAGTCTGGTCCTGGGAAGACACTATGAGGCCTCCACTGGGAGGGGAGAGGAGGGGAGGGGGGGCAGGCATCCCGACAGCTCCAAATAGACAAAGCATCAATCACAAAAAGATGCCGCTCTGCTGTCACACTCGGCAGCTGATAGTATCCTCAGGGTGGGTACATCACCAAGGAAGCAGTAAATACAGCACTAATTTGTTACTGTGAGTCCCTTGAGTCCTCCGTCTCCTTTTTCATTCAAACAATCCATCACTGGCTTTTTTTGCGAGTGTAATTATGCAGAGGAGTTTAGCATCTCCAAACTTTTGAAGTTCCCTCCTCCTCTGTCATACAGACAATTCCTGCAGTGCCCTGGAGATGGCATTAGGCACGGATCTCGCTCGGATTAAAATAACAGGTTTTACAATGGTACACACTGTGACAATGTTGTATTATTGTCCTAGCTTTGAGCCATCTGTCCTGAACTCTACAGCTGAGAGCCCCTGTCTGCATGTTTAAAGCTTTGTCAGCTTCTCTGCTGGACTTTATCTTTGCGATCCTTCTTTTTGGGAGATTCAGACAAAAGTAGCCACGGATCACATATTCTGCAAACTTCAACAGTGGGAGCCTCGTCTGAGTCAGTACCCTGAAGGCAAGCCTGTAATAGAAAGCTGGGCTGAATGCAAACTCAAAAACAAAACACAGGGAACCCACTCCTCTGTGGGCTGCCTTGATTTGAGAGAGAAGGGGAGGAAGGAAAAAGAAGGAAGAAGTAAGGCACAGAGAAGGATGGAAAGGAGACCAGGAAAATAACTGGTTTTGTGGAAACAGAGGGTGTATTGCTACCCAGACAGCCACATAGGCTGTGTGCAGCTATAAGTGTGTGTGTGTGTGTGTGTGTGTGTGTGTGTGTGTGTGTTGGGTGGATATGTGGCTGACGTATGTAGGAAAAGGCTGTAGTTAGAGAAACACTTATAAATGGAAAGAAAGCCAAAATGGAGGCTCAAATGAAAAAGAGTTTTCATGTGGTGAGAAGGAAATGAGTCATGGAAGATGAAGATTTAATTAAGAGTTGTTGGGATGAGTTGCAGATAGAGCCAAAAGAGAGGAAGAGTAGGAAACACACCATGAAGGAAAAATGAAAACTTCCAAAAATAATGCATGGAGAGCCGGTGACGGCTTAAAAGATATTAGGGAGAAGATGGCAGTTTACCTGGTCATACTCCAGGGCCCCGGGGTAAAGGGGCCAGCCAAGAAAGAGTTCAGCTATCACACAGCCCAGGGACCACATGTCTATGGCTTCACAAAACGGCAATCCCAAAATAATCTCTGGAGCCCTGTGGAAGACAAGAAACACAAACATATTAGCTTAAGTTCACATCAGATTAAGATGAAACTATTTCCACTAATACCCAAGAAAATCATCTTCAATATAAAGATAGTGCAATGACATTTTCAGGATAAATAAAAGCTAATTAATGTGAGTTAAGTTTTTCAAATCATAGAATTCCTGTTTATTACATTTAACTGTTAACATACTAGCTATAGAGGTGGTTTGTGCTCTTACGACACCGCAAAACAGTCTTTGTCAACTCCATTCCTCATGCCTGTATCAATGTCAGGCTGCTGTACGCTGCTGCTGATGTCTTGAGCTAATAAATACTAATTACTACTCATGTCATAGCATTCTCGTGGATGGCCAGTCAGATGAAAATTTGTGGTGCATGTGTTCGAGTGCCAAGTGACTTGTAAGCTAGTGTTGTTGCCGAGCGTCAGCAGGCTGAGTCAGTGGGTTAGCAGGTCAGCCAGGCCGGGATCAGGCCTCTGACAGGCTGTTGTATCTGCTCTGGGCTAAAGGGAAACAAGGAGCACGGTCACTACATCTTCCCTGGCCTGGTATTACCTAAACCAACTCCATAATAGTGCTGTAATACCGTGTCGCAGGGACAGCTAGTGGTGACGCAGGCCTGTCAGCACTAATAAAGGTAAGATGTGCTGACACCTGTCAAGAACTCAGTGTTTAGGACACCACAAAGCCTATAAACTGTGACACTGCACTGACAGCACCATGTAGTCTGAGCTCTTGCCTCGGACGGGAGAGGCCTGCTCTTTAAATTCGGAAAGAAACACTGACTCAGTAGCACACAGACTAACTGGGCTTATAAAAAAAGAGTAAGAAACTTCAGTAGAAGTACTGTGAAATTATGAGAAGTGATAGAACATTTATTGTACGAACCAGTTTTCTATCTGACTTTATACTGTGATGATGGAGTCTGATGGTTAATACTGTACAAATAAATCGCATCATGACTTTTTTATGGCGGTCGGAATTAAAGTTTTTTTTCTTTGATTCATGTTTTTTTGAGTAAAAGTTTCCTGAATTTTGGTTTTAAAGAAATGCAACACACCTCCCTGTTAATAGTATCCTAGAATACAGTATATGTGATAACACCTCTGTATAGGGCTGGGAAATCAATTACAAATTAGATCAAATTGCAATATGGCCTGCTTTAATATTCTAGTCACAGAGAGTGCAATTTTCTTTTACCTCAAATGTGTAAGATAACACTTTTTTGCAATAGATATGTTATGCTCCATAACCCTGAACCTGACTCTGCTCAACCAAAGAGCCAAACTGTTGGAAACTAACATGCAAGAGAAACACTCCTGTGGTGAAAAATGGCAAAAAAAAAAAAAGGAAAAAAAAAAAAAAAAAAAAAAAAAAGTAAAAATGAGTCCAAGGTGTCAGAAAAGGCCAAAAAAACAAACAAAAAAAAAGGATGAAAATGGGCCAAACTGGGAGAAAACATGGAAAATGGCAGAAATCTTCAGAGGCCTAACATTTCTGTTTAAGTGTCCTTTTTCTGATCTCATATAATGTTCTCTTTTTGTGAAACATTGAATATAGCGTCAATCATCAACATATTGAGAAAAAAAAACGCCAGTTATAATTTACTTTGTGTATAATGAGTCTATATAATATCTAGGTTCACTTTCTGAAAGGAGTGACCAAAAACATATAACTTTGTCATGATATTTTAATTTTTTAGATGTACCTGTAAATAGATTTTCTTTTGTGGATTTCCTTTTTTTTTTTTTTTTTTTTTTAATAATCAAAAATCATACTTTTTTCCCCTCATCATCCCCTTTCATGTAGCGACTGACATCAACCACCGATAAGATTGAGAACCGAAAAATAATGGCACAATAAATCACAACTGCAATATAGGGAAAAATGATCGCAACTAGATTATGTTTGCAAATCACTCAGCCCTAACCTTGTTTCATGAAATGTACGATAAAGCTTTTTTCTGCCACAACACAACCCTCTGCATGAGGTCTGCATAAGTAAACACCTATTCCACTATTTAGTCAAGCCACCCACAAAAACAAGGGAAATGCCTGGGAATATACTCATTTTGAAATTACCACCCTGCCTGAGGATATTCTGATGTTTTAAGAAGTTTTGTTTGTAGCAATATGAATATAATGAAATTATTCTATGATTATTAGCTCTATATTACCCTCATAGCCAACAGCAATTCTCAGATTAACTCACCCTTAAAATTTAATCTGTGTGGAATTCAATAAACTTGTTGCTCAAAGCTGTGTGGATATAGTTATACTTCCGTTCAGCCTATAGATGAGATATAATCTCGACAAACTGTTAACCACCATAAAAGAATCTAGCGGATATAAGTCATTTAAAGAGACGCAGATCAGATTTCAAGCCAGTTAGCTCAAGGGACATCCCAAGATTGCTCCCCCAGACAGCCGGACATGCCAACAAATCTTCCAGTTTCATAAATTAATATCTGACAAAATCCTGCAGACATGTACGGTGACGTCTCTGTGGCCATATGAGACTGAATGGTATGGAACATATGGATAGCAACAGTAAATTTAAGAACTGCTAAAATAAGTTTTAGTCAAATTTATCACGTGGTCTGAACAAATGCCCACAACAGCTGGCACAGTGAGCAACATAGCTGCAGAAAACCAAGCAGGCAGTTATTCCAACCATCTCAGCCTCACAGGCATGTCCTATTTATAAGGAACAGGTTTTCCCTGGAGGAGTGAGGAGAAAGAAGCTACATATCAACACACCCATACATTCAGCAGGACACAAGGCTAACAGGAACACACAGTGAGGCAGATCAGTAACACTTGAGCTGAACTATGGCGTCATCACCAAGTTGGTCTTGTAGTCAGAGACAACCCGTAACCAGAAACTCTCAGCCCTACCTCCTGCAACAGCCAATGTATTAGTCTCACAGCTTCAGAGCTCCTATTACACTTCAGAGTTAGACAGCAACAGGCCTGACTCACTGGATAAACGCTGATACAACAGCCTCAAGAATCTGCTTTTATGAATTACTTTTTCTGACATACAATCATTTTCTGGACATGGATGTGTTTTATTCATTCACGTAATAAATAACTGTAACTTGACAAAAGTTGTGACGCTTTCTTATGTTAAAAAAACAGATTTTGATGGTCTACAATATATTCGAACCCTATAATTACCAACAGCTAGTGCAAATGCGATACTGCAAATTTAGAGGATGAACATTCTTTTTGATGAACATGATGAACATGAATTTTAAATCTGATACCTGAAACTGATACAAAAAAGTTTGAGGAGGGACAACCAAATGCTGGGAGAGTACAGAGAGTACAACCAAATCAGAACACCGGGCGGAAAATCCCCCAACTTATGGGCAAGCTAGTATTGACAGATATTACACACCTGACTCTGCAGTGGAATTCACCGCATGGCCTCCAAAACCCATTATATGTGAACACAGTTTGCATTGAATGCAGATTCCCAGAGTACCACAGAAAGAGGAAGCTACATATTAATGTATCCATGAATTTAACCGAGGTTTGAGGACAAAATTTAAAACCATGATGGTAACACTGAACAAGGTAGATCTTGTATGTTTCAGCAAGATAATGCCACAGCACACAATACAACAGCATGGCTCAGTAGTAGAAGAGTCCAGGTGCTAAATTGTTTCTCTGCCGTCTTGACATGTCACCTACTGAAAACATCTGGTGTATCAGGAAACAAAAGTGACTCTTGCTTTTTTTTTTCATAATCTCTTTATCAAAAATGTAATTCACAAAAACTTGAGGCAAAGCAGTCAAATATTAGTCAGTTTTATATTTTAGAGAATAAAAGAGATGGGAATCATGAGTCTTTTCATAGGACTTTTTTGTATATATTGTCAGATTCTTTCAATGGTTTATGAAAGAGCTTCTGGGTGCACAGTAGATTTTTCAATTATTTTTAAGCTTTTGCTCTTGCCTTATAATGTCTCATACAAAATCCCTGGATTATGTATAATCAAAGTGGAGAATAAAGGCAACCAAATAAAAAACAGGTCTCTCTTCTGTCAGTTTGGACGTAGGGGAGTGGATGTTGCCATGGCTGCACAGCTCTGTCCTCATCAATGCAACCCAAGCCTCACTGCCCTCCAGTGAAACCAAATCTATTTTCCATCCTGAGGATATGGCGTACAGGCTGAGGGGGCCATTGAGTGCCAGAGGGGCAGAAGCCTCGTGACCGTTTACAGCCAGTGTTTACAGCCACGTGCAGGAGCTTCTCAGGAAATGGACAGGTAGGACAAAAAGATGAGCAGGGTGATGAACTACTATCCTGCCTTCGCCCGGTGCATGCACGGACTCTCAGCACATGTAATAGGAGTAAGAGGGAACAGACGATGAATGAATGAATGTACCTGTACAGGCACAAACTAAGATGAATGGCAGAACAGAGAACCTGGTCAGGACCCTTAGAGATAAACTGTGGGGCACGTTTATGGTGTGAAATTGAACACAATTAAAAACTAGAAACTAGCTGGATGCTGTGTATATATGTTACCAATTAGGCTTCCTTCAGGAAAAAAAATGAATTTAAAAAATTAGGGATAGGTACCTTTCACATTTGAACCAATGCAGTACTGATACCAAGGTACCTGACAATCAGCACCAGTACTGAACAATTTTCTGTATTTTTGTCTGTGTTAATGTGCTAATATGTGTTATTATTTTCAGTTGTAAAATCTCAAAAAAATAATAATTCAGTATATTTATTTTTCAATATATAAACTTTTAAAAAAGCATTCAAATGTTTACACTCAAACAACACAAATTTTTTCAACATGAAAACACTTGACTAAAATTAAGTACAACTTAATAAATAAACAACATTGTTTTGTTTTTTGTTTTTTTTCAAATTAAAACCCAGCTATATGTACAGCATGGTAAATTGCCTGCTTCTCCACTCCCTCACAGTCACAAGGATGTGTTCAAGTACTGAAACATGGTACCGATTGATTTTACGTGAATTTGTACTTGGTACGACAGAGAGAATTTGGCTAGTACCTATAAAAGTACAGAATTTGGTAACAATCTCCATGTATAATATTGGAAAAAAAGCTACAATGAAAGCTACAATACTGTTTTTTTTTCTTTCCATAAAACACAGTCATAAAGAAAAATTCTGGTGGTTGTTCATGAGTCATAAGATGGACCGCTGCCTATCAGGCTTGCTGACTGATATCACTCTGTGTAAAGGCAGGTCATGAATGACTATGTGTCAGAAATCAGTCGTCAACAGTATCACTGTTCAAAGGTTTTCGTTGATTAGGGTGTATTTCAGGTGAAAACACTTTCTGAAGCAGCAGAGAAATATAGACATCTTGGGAGAAATACCTGTCTACTCTGATCTCATAGCGCCTCAACCTTTCAATCACCGTTTACCACAGGATGCCCACTCAGGTGGAAAGAGAATCCTATGAATATGTGTGACACTGTTTTTTTTTTCTCTTTTAATTGTTTTCTCCAGAAGGGTGCTGGAATGATGCAATATATAATATTTGGTATTTGTGAGGTCAACACAGAACAAAGCCTGATCGAGAATAACAAACTCTGCACAGGCTGCCAGCTTGTCTTTAATGGAAACCATCAGTAACAAACCCATGCGCACTATGCTGAGCACAGCAGTAACAGCAGGCCCTGCACGCGCACACCACTGTGCCAAGTATAACCCGCCCACACTGCAGGTATGATACTCGGCAACAGTCACAAAATCAAACCCAAACAAGCTGGAGCAAAAGTTAGATTCGGTTGGCATTTCCCTCCTCTCAGCCTGAGGCATTCACTATATTTTACTGCTCCTCTGTGGATAGACTCTGACCAATGAAAACAAGTTTCTCCCTGGTCAACAAGTTCAACAGTGTGCTCCTTCACCTCAAACAGCTGCCTCCCGTCCTCCATCCACCTCCTCTCTTCCTCCCTCCTAGTTTGTCTGTGTCTAATCCACAAAGAGGCTGAATTCAAGGCAATGTTAGTGAGAGCAACAAAAACATGATTCGTGGCTTGATTCCAAGACAAACAGTGTTTGCAAATTGTTGACCTACAGGTTCAGAAGAACTTTGTTAACAAGGTAAAGTAAGCAGGGTTTTTTATCCTGCTGTGATATGGAGGGGCATGGATAAATACTCAAAACTGTGTCTGGGGTCATAGTGAGGATGCCAGCTCTGCAGGTTATCCTAACACTTGTTTGTCAAATGGCTGCGTTGGTTGCTGGCTTGTGTACTAACATTTAAAATAACACGTTGTTGGAGGTTTTCCCCTCCTACAATTGCTTTCTCTTGTTTTAATTGTTTGTGCAAGGCTAAGCTTTCTACACTGATAATATAATTCTGCTCTGTGCAAATAGAAAATCAATCATATTCAGATGTGCTAGCTTTATTTTGACTTGTAACTTGTTGTTACTTTGAAAAAAGGGAACATGTCTCTTTGCTCACAGGGCCATAGCAGAGCAGAAAAATTATCTCCTTCTTTATTTCTTATTCATGGCCATTATCTCACACTCCAGAAATAGTCCTCTAAACCTCCCTGCTCTGTCTGAGTGCAAGGTGGCATCATACCAGCTCACACAGAGAATGGCAAATAAAGGTGGCTTCACATAGGGAGGGCACCGTTGTCCCTGCATGCTTACACAGGCCTTTCAGTAAGCTTGTTCTGATAAATAAAACGATTTGGACTACACTGCAGTTGGCATAAGCTTTGCCACAAAGGCAAACTGACAGCGCAGTGACTCCATGATAGAGGAATGGACTTTTACCACACATCTCTTCCAGGGACTGTAATTCCACACACTATCCGTGCACGCTGCATTATTCAGTAAAACACAGAAGCTGTGTAGCAAAGGCGGAGGTTATACTTGCACTCTGATCTGCTCAGACCTTAGATTAACTATATACGCCTTTACACACTGTTTTTTTTTTTTAACAGATGTTAGATATTCAATGTGCTGACACTGTGCCAATGTTAAACACATATTTTCACCAGCTCAGGTTGGCTGGGCTCCTCTGCAGTCTTGCTGTTTGAATAGTATTTAAAATCAGCTAGAAATGCACAAATGCACAGAGGGGTTTGTGAGAGAAAACAAGAGAACGAGCGTGGGGGTTATTAAAACAGGAGGAGTGATACCAGAAAAAAAAACAAACATTTGTCTTTGTGCACATCTACATAGAGTTTACTTAAAGATGAAAGCGGTTGCTTAGTCTTATCCTTAACTTAATTTTTTGAGACAAGTTTGCACTTCTTTAAGCATAAGTGTTATCCAGTTGAGATACAAAAACAAAGCTTATTAAGCTTTGATAATATCTGACAGGGAACCCATGGGTGACTATCAATGGAAATCTATTTTAAGTTGAACAGCTATCAGAATGCACAGCTACAAGAGAGCAGCAGTTCAGCAGTTTTATCCGTGCTCCATGGCCTTAGTCATGAAGGAGGGTTTTTTTTTTTTTTTCAGTGATGCCTGCACTTAATTAAAGAACAACAAGAAGAACCAGGAGACTCTCTGGAACCCAAAACTAGTTTTGGAATCTGAAGAACTTTCTACATTTTTCATTTCCTCTGTTATTGTGTTTGAACTGTTTGTTTTACAACCGAGTCAGGCAGGACTGCCAGGAAGACGATCACTTATTAAAAGGCCATGGTATCAAAGCACAACATGATACTGAGCTTTCTTTTTATTCATGCCAAATGACTAGTCCAAAATATGTTCAACAAAACATGCTGTAAAAAGCTATAGCTCTCAATAAGATAAATGTGCACACATTATACGGAACAAACCACACGTGCAGCTCTGCAGGGCTGGAGCCAAAATGTTCTTGTGTGGATGATTCTGTGACTGCACTGGTAAATTCAGGAACTGCTGTTATCTGTGTCAGTGAGAACAATAGGTCATATCTAAAATCCAGCAGAGTAATTTGTAGCTGGGAGAATAAAGCGGTGAAGGTTCTGGTGATGGGCACATGACTGGCACAAGAGATTGTCTATCTGAGCTGATCAGAAACTGAATCTTCAGCATATAAGCACATTTTGAAGACCTTCATATTATCATTTTTTATCAAGGTAGTAACATCATTCTGGGACCAAAATTTGAGTGAGAGTGTGATAACTTACATGTTTGAATGAATACAAGCTGTTGCAAAGAGATCATGAGAACTTAATTCAATCCTTAATCCTTTTACTTGTCCACTCAGGTTCTAGTTTGGTTACAGAAAAGGTCATTTAAGGCAAAACACATTGGTATAAGGACAAGGTTCGTAGGAGGAGAGAACACTTTGTGCCCACAAGTTCTTAAATACAAAACATGTTTTTCTGACCATTTGGGGGATAACTTTTCTCCAGAACTGCCAGAACTTTTTGGTCCAGTGGTCCAAATACTTTATGTGTAGAAAGGAAGAGAAATTACAGTTTGTGGTTAAGAAAGATATACTGAACCACTCCAGAAAATCCTAAACCAAACTTTTATTTGCATTGTCTGGTAATCAGCTTGTGTGAAAGTGGAGGAATGATTCTGCTTTATGACTGCAGTTACTTTGTTTAATTTCATTTATGGACAAAAGGTCTTTAAGTGTAAAATAACTCCACTGGGACAATATGTTCTCAAAGACAGTTTCCTAAAGAGGAACCTGGTGGGTATTCCTTACTTTGGTTATCTGTCACAGATGATAAACTCAGTTATGAGGTTTATAATTTAGTTTTCAAACACTTGTTGAAAGCCAAGCAGCTTCTTGTTGTATCCAGAAGCTAGAGGCTGGTTTCTTAAAAAGGTTTGTGGTTTTTCAAACTGATGATAATGATAAGATCAACACATAGAAACAAAAGCTCGATCTATGTCAGACCTTTTTACAGTTGGAACAACTATCTGACAACAGCGTAAACATTTCCACTAGTGAAAAATCGATCTGTGAGAGCTCCAGCTAAGCTGACTGTGCAAATCAGAGTGACAAATTAGATGCGACCTCCAGCCAAATGCCTGTAAATTGTGGAAGCAGCTGATGTATCTGTCAAACTTATTGGTTTGAGTGGCTGATAGATCCGATGGACGGAGCGCCACTTTGGCTAGCTTGTAGAAAATTGTGCTGTGTGCTGTTCCCACAAACACAAATGGATGTATGAAAATCAAAAACAGCTGACGTTAGTGCTGGTTGACCTTGAACAAGTAAGTGCGAGCTCACTAGTATTTCAAGCTGTCCTTATTTCATTCTGGCTGCCTATGTGCTTCACCATCTATAGAAGTCAGAGCCCTTTGGCCAGCGTCCCACGAGCTATTTAAAGCAACCCTTCACTCTTAGCCTCGGCAACGATGTCCCCTCGCAGTATGCTTTGCATGCTCCTGTCTGCCAAGGGGCACAGGATTGAGAGAAAAAAGATAGTACAGAGTATTTTTCTGCTTATTAGTGATTCAAAACTGAATCAACCAAACAGGAATACAAAAATGAAAACAAATGATATATGGCTGCCTTTACAATTGTATGTTGACAATTTAACAGGTCGAGTTTTTCTGTCTTTTATGGATTGGCATCAAAACTTCACACATCTCTGCCAAGTGATAATGAAGGTGTTATATGGAAAGGATCGATGTCTTTTCTAAATATAAAAATATTTACTGAACCATCTTCTGTGTCAGGGCTGTCAAACCTGCAGGAAAGGGAAGTATACATTTCACTCAGCCTGCTTTCTTTATTTCCACTGCACCAGTCTGCTCTTTTATATCAGAAATGGCTGTAAGGTGGAGTTTATTGTACTAAAATACAGTACGCTGAGGACCTGTGAGGAGCTCCTGGTCACCAAAGCTCGAGGTTGACAGAACTGACAAACAGTTGAAGCAGCTGCTCTCTTTCCCTTCCTCCCCCACATGACAGCTCTATTTTAAGCAACTTCCTGAGACAAAGTGTATTTACAACAATACGACAATATTCACAAGTGATGGATCCATTCATGTGCGAGATGAAAAGAGTCTAATTATTGTGCCACGACAGTATTTTTAGACTGCTTCTCAAAAGCTATGGGCATGGGAAGTAAATAAAGTTTTGTCTTTATACTTTAAACAGCAGAAACAGATATCAAATCATCTATTTTTGACTGTTTTAATTTCTGTCAGAGCAAACTGCCTCACCGGCTCTGGGAGCAGGCAGTGAGAATTATTCAAAGCCATGTAAATGCCTTTCACTGAAACAGCTCGCACTGACCTGAATGCGGCTCATAAATCCTGCTACTTCTTCTCCCAAACCCAGAACCCAACGTTCAAGACTAATCTGCTAAACATGAAAAGCTGTGTCAGAGCATTAGGTGCATTTCTCTGTTATACTTCTTTGTTAAAACTTTGAGTTTGGATCCAAACTTTCTGTTTTTGACTGAGTTGATGGTGGTGATTGTAAATTAATGAGCCAGCCAAAACCCATTTGAGTGAAATTGGCTACTGTGTAGGTTGCGTGACTTGTGAAGACCAGCATGTTACATGAGCATGAAAGCAAAAAAAGGCTTCAACACTAACTGGAAGGGAAAAAAACACAAACTACATCAATCAAGAGCCTGATACAGAGATTTCATCTTACCCTTTGTAGTGTGTCATCATAGAGGAAGAACCACTGGCACAGCAGAAAACAGCTTTCATCTTATGTTTCGTGATATAGGGTGGGTTTGTAGAGCTCGAAGGATCCTGACCATGAAGATCTCTCATCATCATTATACATTTGTGTAAAGATTTAATGATGGGATTGGTGTGTTGTATTGTACTGTAACTTTGCATCTCTAAAAGCTACACATCAAAGGATGATACCCGCTTTTTTCAGGTGGTTTGTATTTTAAAAAATCATTTGAGCACAGTTTGGAGGGATTTCAGTTTAATCTTATTACTTGGTTTTCAAAGATTAGAAGCCCAAACGGGGCGTACTTTGGAGACTCGAGGACATTTAGCAACAGATATGGTTGCTCCATAATTTTTACGTAACCAACTACCTGCATGTGCAAACAGACTTGACAGCAGAAGATAGTCAGAGTTACAGTTGGGAACGTTCCGCTTGATCAAAGTGCAAGTGAAGCATGACACATTACATGGTGTTCAAGTGTAAACAGGTGCCGTGGTTAACCAGAAACTAATGTGTCACATGAAAGTATCCCGTGTGGACATGTTGCTATTATGAGTATGGATACACTTGGTTGATAATTCCCAGCAGGACAGTCCCACCAGGGGGATAAAATAAGGATGAGAGCAAACAGCAGGTCTCCGTTCTGTATATACCAGACTGTATAAGCTGGGTGATATGAACCGTCACAGCTCATCTTGTGTGTCTTTGAAATGATGTCTGAGCTAATGAGTCAGTTATGACATGAATTGGCTGAATGACTGGGCTGAACGCAACAGCTGCCAGAGTTTGAATTCGAATGATTTCACCACCATTCGTCATACTATCGAGACAATCAAGTATTAACATGATGGGATCAAACTCTTAGTTGATTGGATTAAGTATGTTAAGCTCTGGGTGGAAATATGCCTCTCCTCACACCAGGTTGGCAAGTTAAACTGTGAGAGATTGAGAAAATGTCATGTCATGATCGTATTTGTTTAACTAAAAAGACATGACACGGCTACTTGTTCATATCCTGGTTTGCAAAAAAAGAGAAGGCCTACTACTTCCTCAATCTCCCAGTTCCTGCATTTCCACTCCTGTTAACTGTAACCGAAACATATCGGCCTTCCATACGTGCTAATTTTTACTGACTGCCTGTTGTTGAAATGCTTGACTTGTCTTGTCTTATCACCCAGCAGCCTGTATGCAAACCAGGGTACGGTACAGTCACGGTGAACTGGGTCACTCCTGCTTCTTATGCAACAGTTGAAACCATTTCAGGCCTTTTAATCAAAGCGAAGCGCTCATAACATAATGCCAAGCACAATTTATCCTGCCAGTTTTCCTACTGCACATCCAGAAACATCAGGAAACACAGGCATTCATCTTGAGTAAACACTGGGTACTGTACAAGCCGTAATGTTACCCAGGAGCCCCTAACCATATTCGTCTGTCTAGAATGGCCTTAAGTGATTCTTTATGAACCCTTCTTGACTTTTTTAACACTCATGCTCCATAGCATAGTCACTTTTCAAATATTTGAATTTTTTTGTTACACCTACTGTAAGCCCAAAGCTCTGAATGAAAGCACCACAAAGCCTCCCCAATTCAACACTTCATTTTTGTATTATTTTAAAGTCATGTAGAATTTTTCTTTCCCAGAACATGAACAGTAAGCCTGTAGTCTGCTAGTAAACACTGCAGGGTCACATTTTTTCAGAGCCTGTGGTATGTGGCTCCTAAACAGGCAGGATGTTGTGTAGTATGGGAGACATTTCCTTGCGTTTCTAGAGGAAGGACATTTTCTAAATCTGACTTTGTTGATCTGGACAAAGACAGGGATTCATTTGGAGAACACTCAAGTTGATCAGCTGTTTTCAAACATTGGAAAGTGTCATTTCTACATTTTACTCACCTATAGTACCGAGACTGGAGGTACGTGGAGCATACTGCTTTGGACACATGACTGGCTGAGCCAAAGTCTATCACCTTTACCCTATAGGGCTGTCTCACTGGGTCTACCAGCATTATGTTTTCCGGCTTGAGGTCTGCATGAATCAGACCCATGCTCTTCAGCTTTTTCAGAGCTGTGGCTACTTGCTGCAGCACAGGTCTGATCACTTTCAGTGGCAGCGGGCTGAACTTATTCTGCTTCAGGAAATCATACAGGTTCTGCTCGAGCATCTCAAACACCAGACAGGTGTGGCTGCGGTGCTGAAAGCATTCAAAGGCCCGCACCAGGTTGTGCTCGTCTGCATTCTCCCCACTCAGACGTGCAAGGATCCCCACTTCTATTTGACCCTGTCGTGCATATGAGGGGTGGTTCTTCAGGATCTTCACAGCCACGACCTCTCCTGTGCCCCTCTTCCAGCACTTAACAACCTGGCCAAATGTGCCACGTCCCAAGAAATCCAGCACTTCATAGGTATTCTTCATGGAACACAGGACTTCATGCTGTACTACCTGATAGTCCCCATCCCCTGTTCCTGTCCCTCCTGCTGCACCCACACCCCCAGGCCCTACACCCTGTTTGGAAGGACCTCCTCCAGCCCCCACCGCCGCCGGCGCAGTCATGGCTGCATTCCCCACATTCGTTGTTTGCAACATGGCAGGCAACATTGACAGTTCCTCCACAATCTGCATGGTGCTCCCTCGGTTATCCAGCTCCTCACTTTTACGTTTCAGCCCACATCGCTGAGAGCTGTCAGCTGAGTTCAAACCTCCACAGTTCTCTTCTCTGTCGCCCTCTCCCTCCTCCTCCTCCTCCTCCTCTCCACCTCCCTCTCCTCCTCCACAGCAGCCCTCTCCCCTTCCCCCTCCTCCTGCTCCTGTTGCTCCACTGCTGCCCCCACTTGCTGTGTCCGTCTGCTGCTGCTCCTTTCCCTTCGAATGGACAACCCCTGCGTCCTGTCGCTGCTGGGCCGCAGCTGGGCCTGCTCCTCCTCCTCCTCCTCTTTTACCAGGCTGCTGTCTCTGTACGCCACGCACAACCACTGTCTGCACCGGGTACTCTTGTCCTCCACGTACTTTCGCGCCCACGGTCAAGTCTCGTCTCACAAACGAGTGGGCTTGTTTTGTTGGGTGCACAATTCCAAGGGTTCTGCTGTTCAGATAAGTCCGCGGGTGTGCCCTCTCATGGTACACACAGCTGCTGGGCTCGACTTTGAGTTTCTTCACACTGCTAAAGGCACTTGTCTGGGTTTGATAAATGTGTGGTGGGTAGACCAAGACTTGTGAGGCCATACCTGCAGGAAAAGAGAAATATGAAAATTTAATTGTCAATAACATAAAACTGTGACATTTTTATAATCAATGAAGAAGAAAAGTAAAAGTTAGCCATCAAAACATGGTCTTCCTTTCTTTAAGATTTTTAAAGAATCTTTTTAGTGGTCCTGGGTGTGTTGAATTTTTCTAAATCAACTGACAGGATTTTTGTTTTATTTTAACACCTTCTCGTTGACATCAAATGTTGCAGGGCTAGCTTCCATCCTGACTCCCCAACTGCATGTGACAAGTGGTTCAGGGCAGGATAACATGTTATAGTGGAGTGCTTGAAATCACCTTCGCTGTTAAGCCAGATCCACTGCAATCCCACCAACACCTCCACACAGCGGATGACTAACTTCTCAAAGGTTTGCCTGACCTTTTCCTGCCATTTCACTGCATCCTACTGCGAGTCTCTAGGCAACCAACAGAGCGGGAGCGAGGATACGAGACACACAAAGAGAGAAAAATAAAGTCACATCATCAGGCCCACGTGCCCAATTACCTAAGACATGCTTTTATTTCCCTCTCTTATCCCATCATGTGTGTGTTTGTGTGTGTGAGGAAGTGTGAAGACCTTTCAGCTCATGCAGACAAACAATTCTTTCTGAAATACCTATAACCCAAGTACCTGTACCACGGGAAAGATCACTAAGGTGAAATTAGTTTCGTGGAGCCATTCTAGAAATCCACATTCAAATCTGGCACACTGACCTCATCAGACCCCGTCTGTGTGCCATCGTGGAGCCTTTGACCCACTTCCACGAGGGAGACGTTAGCACATTGAAACACAGCAGCTTCCTCAAAAGTTTCCTAAATTGACTCAACAGCGCATTTCCACATCCATGCTAACCTACATTACAACCTAAGTGAGAAAATCCAATCCTCTGAGAGCTGTGTGCAAAGCTTGCCTCACTTGAAGCAGAGTTTTTAAGCCTTATTTCCCTGATTCTTTCAAAAGATTTGTTTCTAAAAATGACGGATAAGTGAGTGAGGTTTTAGGCTGTAAGTGCCCCTGTAGAGTCTCCTAAAATAAATATCCCTGATGGAAAACACACTTGTGTTGTGATAACACTAACGGTGTGAGCCACAACTCTGACTCTATTCTGAGCAGCAAGATAAGGTCAACCAATTCCTCTGACAGCCTGCTGCTCAACAAACCTTGAGTTACTGTTTGGTGTCACTGTTAACAGTCTTCTCTGTTTGAAACATTTTAACATATTATCAGGAGCGGGCTTTAAAGGGCAAACCGTTTTAGCTGTGACCAAAACAAAATTTGGGTGTGCTCCATGAGGAGATTGAAATTGGCCACACTAGCATATCTACAGATAACCGACAGAAAGTCAAACACATTATCTAATGCTCACATTCTGTCCTCAACAGAGCTAAAAGGATTAGAGACGGCCGTCACCAGACTGTAATTTAACATATTTTAATAATCATTTTGTGGCAACTGTTCAAGGGTTTTCTGTTTGGAATAGTGCCAGCAGCACTAAAGCTATGATAGATGCATACATGAGATATGCAGATTGGACTTTGAGCGGATATCTTATCCATCTTTGTCTCTTCGTGTTGTTTCAGACAGAGGGATGGTGTACAAAGATCTGCCTAATTGTTGTTGAGCCAGTTGCTAACTCACCTTAATGTATGGCGTGTCGCCTGTAATTCAGAGCCCTGCTAAGGCCTCCATTATTCCATTACAGCCATTATAGGGACAATTGTTCATCAACCACCCCGGAGCGCCTGAATGGTTGTTTCAAAACAAGACAGAGAGAAAAAAATGTCCCCTGCTCTGCAGCATTAACACACTTCTCTCTGTTTTGATCAAGAGGCTGGCAGGAAGATTTTCTCACTTTAAAAATAACTTGTTAAAAACAGTTCTCCTGTCAAAGCTTCACAGATATGAGACTGCTACTGTGTAACAAGAGCACAAGGTGGACCTGGCTATGTTGTGAGGAGAGTATTTGTTAAGAACATGTCAATCAACAGCAACACTGTCTGTCGTGTTGCAGTGTTTTGTTTGTTTTGATTTTCATTGTGCTTGTTTACTTATTCACAACATGAAAAAGTACGACAGCAAGCTTCTGACGCCGGGCTCTGAGAGCATGTGTGCCCTCATAAGGAGTGCAGGCACCCGGCATGTGCCTCTACATCTGGAACACCAGAGTCTGCTGTGGACCAAATGCACATGGTTCTTTGTTGTTGGTGTGGAATCAGAAATTACTACGATTTTTTTTTTTGGCTTCCTTTGAAAAAAAAGAGAGACTGGGGAAGGGGGGCATATGCCACTTCAACAGTAAATCTAAAAGTATCATCATATTCCACCATTAGTCTTAGTTTACTTATGATATTCATGGCTAGGGCAGGGCAATTAATTGCAAATTAGATTAAATCCCGATATGGTGTGCTGCAGCATTATAATTGTAGACACTGTAATATTTATTTAACCTGAAATGTGTCAGAATACCATAAACATTTTTTTTGCAGTTGATGTTACATGCTCTACACCAGTGTAAATAAATCCTACTCATCCAAAAAGCCAAACTGTTGAAATCTACTTTTGCAAGAGCAATATTCCAAATGAAGGAAAGGAAAAAAAAATACCTAAAATGGGTGAGAGTTCAGAAAATTGTCAGAAAGTAGCAAAAAAGTGGGCAATAGGCGAAAAGGAGCCATGAGAAACAAAAATGGTTTTTGGTGTAGAATGAACCAAATAAGCTCCTCCTTTTTAAAAGTTGTCTATTCCTAGTTAAATTAATCTAACATGGTGCTCATTTTTAATGACGAGTGATTTATTGCTTGTTTTAACAACTAAATAAGATGGAGAACCTAAAAACAATCGCACACTAAAATACAACTTCAGTATAGGGGAACATAATAGTAAATGTATTATTTTTACAAGTTGTTCAACCTTTTTCATGGCCTGGTGCTTCTAACACAAATGATATTTGTTCAACAAACAAAGTGAGTGAACCATTTGAGTGAGTTTGGAGGAAATAGTGCGTTTGGGTTCTCTCCAATGCCCTTAGGAGTCAGACACCTCCCCCCGCCCAAGTAAAACTAACAGATATTCAAACTGTTGTGTTCTTTCTGCTATCAGGCTGCTAAAAGCTGATAGCAGGAACTGACATATGTCCCATAAACTTGAACACGATAAGGTGTCTTCTGTTACTCTGAAGCCGTGTTGTGGATTCTTTATGACAACAGATCTGTTGTCACTGCCTTGTCTGACTGCTGCTGTCATCTGCGTTTGTTGTAGTTGTGTTAAAATTTATGTAGGTTGACCTTCCAGGATAAAGTCATGTAAATCTGGATCAGTCCAGACCATAATAACTGAAGTTATTGGGTGTGTGTGTGTGTGTGTGTGTAAGTGTGTGTGTTCCTGCAGGACGCATAATAAGAGTTTCACACAAAGTTCCCAGGTAAAGACAGCGCCCACTTGGTCATAGTTACACAGGACACGCCCAAGACGACTGCAAGACACTGCAAGTACACATTCTGCAGACAAAGCTCAGTTTATTGACAAGTTCTGCCTGTCAGCTCAGTGGCCAATCATGTCCAAGTCAAGCACACACCACAGCCGTAGGTTTACGCCTTAATTTTTCTACTTCTTCTAAGCTTCTACATTTCTAAGCTGCTTAATGGTACCAAATACTAGAACTACTATTCCCCTGGTAGAGTTAATTCATTTCAATCCTCACATCAAAAATGTTCCCACACAAAAAGGAACAATACGAAGGCTCTCAGTAAACAGTTCCTAACAGCAAGTATGTCCTTGCTGTGCTGTAAGGGATTGTTTACAAAGAGAAAAACATGAGCTCTGTTGAATAATCGCTCAGTAATTCACATGAAATACAACATTAATAAATGAGTTTCCTGTTAGTACCAGGGGAGTGGAGATGTTCGTTCCCTGATCTGAAGATGGAGAGCATGCTTTGCGGTGCCTGAGGGCCTGGATGGAGAAAGCCTGCAATTGGAAACCGTCACCAGTAGAACAATCAAGATGTCTTGATTTCAATAGCAGCTTAGAGTTACACAACGGCCAAATCCAATTTAAAAACAAAACTTAACTTAGGAGCCAGTTCATTTCCCGGGCCATACAAATGGAACTGTGGCCTAAGGAAGTAAAGTAGACAGGCTCTGTTATTTCAGAGGCAGAAGAATGGCAGCTGCTGCTATTATTACCATGTGAAGCCTTACACTCCCTCTGCTAACCATGAGGCTCCTCCTAAAGCATCACATTACCGTCCAAACTATAGAAGCTCACAGTAACCTTGAGCAGCTAAGTAATTGCTTGCAGTTGAACTTTTGACCCAAGTCGACTCAAATTTAAATTGTGAAGAAGTTAAACTCTGGACACCTGTCCACAACGAACAAATGGTACTGAGTGGCAGATGCAACGGCATCAAGTGAGAGGGCGAGCAGGTGATGACAGTCGCACCATGTTGTGGAAAGAAAACAAACAAAATACAGAGTAATTACTTTATCTCTCTCCTTCTACAGCAGCTGAAACCACACGCAACATGGTGTATTTGTGTAAAATGATATTTCCTCCTGTAACAGTCAAAGGTAAGGGGCCCCCTGGACCTGAGAGTAGGCAGTGTGCTGCATACATACATACACCCGTCCAACACAGCTGTAGAAACTATTCATAGCCATGAGGTTTGACTTCACAGCTAAATCTGAAACAGAGTCACTGAGATCAGTACGGCTAAGACTCTGAAACATGTGAGCTATAAATGTTTACCATCCTACACAATATCAAAACACACGCATTAAGCATTCACACCTCTGCCACAGACCAGATGATCATGAAAGCAGCTTGGGTGATATCATCACGTTGCGTCATGCATTCTGTCAGTGAAGCTTTTTTTCAGGCACAAACATTAACAAGAGGCAGAGGATAATTATTACTTAAAGACAATGAACAAGTCTTAATCAATTCCTTACTTGTAAATCCGCACTAATAACTTTTGCATGATTTAAGCCCAGCATAATAATCCCACTAATAGTGGCAAAATGTTTCTGGAACATAAAACCCCACACAATCGCAATCCTTTGTTTTAACCGAGGCCATAAATTTGACTTACATCACCACATCTATACCTTTGACTTTTTATGGTAGGCTGATGTTTCCACAGATTGCACAATATTTTTTTACAGCCTTACAGATGGAATTTGGGATACATTTTTTAACAAGACGTTCCTTGCAGATACAAAATAAAAAGTTAAGCTTATGCTGTCGCTACCCCGTGAGTTTTAAGCATGGGTTGCCGTCTTCACTCACAGTCCAACAACCTCAGAGGCTCAGAGCACACGTGTGTCTCATGAACATGATGTTCTATGCTCATTAGATAAAAGGCTCTCTATTTCCTAAGACATGTGACCACATGGTATTTGGACTGTGGACTTATGACTATCAGTTTCTCCCAATTTGATCAGCTCCTATACACACGACACAGTGCACAGCTAAGTTATGCTGAAGATATGGTTAGCTCTGTTAAGTTAGTCTGCCTCACATAGTGATTACATAAGAACAGAGCATGTGTGTTTCTGTCAGTTTTTCCACTGGCTCAACAATGCAGAGGGCTTCAACATATGACAAACACAACAAGGCCTAACTTCATGAAGGCGCACTGTAACTCAAGATAAGAAATGCCATTCACATTTGGAGCAACCAGACTCTCACCACTACCATGTTTTAACAGCTGTCATCAAGCCCCACACTCACAACATGTCACAACAAGCACTTTATCGATCAGCAAAACAGTGATCATAGAGCCACACAAGCTGTTTCACCTCCCATTACACAAGTCATCAACACAGCAGCAGATTGAGCCGTTCTGGCTTCTAGCAGGTATTTTTCCCTCACCAGTCACAACAAAAGCATCTACCATGTTATTAAAAATCCAGGGCTCTGACCAGATCACTGGATGGATAAAAGTAATTATGTACTGTACTGTGGGCTGCAGCACAAGTTTACTCCTTGGAATATTGGTTATTTTCCACCCATCACTTTTGTGATTCATGCAAGTTTACCACAGCATGTCTCCTTGTCATGGTGTCCTCTGCATCATTCTGTTTGTTTATTGCTTTGAGTGGATGAGCCACTTTAATGCGACATCATCTGAAAAACAGTCTTTAAGTCGGCCTCACTGTAATAAGAATAAGCAGCGGTTTTCGGTGTGGCAGATAAGTGAGGCGTGACGTCACATGACAGCACATACGTTCCTACTGGCTCCACATTCCTGTTAACAACTACCCCTAACATGTTTGAGAAGACTGTGTTTACTCCTCTGTTTATTTACAGACCACTCTGTGCAGACTTTCTTCAGGAGTTACTGGGCTCATTCTCACCCTCGACCTTGCTCATTTGGCTTTGCTGCTGATAAGATCAGGAATGTGACACACGCACAGGAGGACAGGAGGATCCACTTCGACGGGTGTAGAGCTGCATTTTACTCAAGATTGCACATAGTTCACGAGTAAAACTGTTTCAAAGAGACAGATGGTTGTGAAACTTAAAGACCTGCTAATCTGTACTTAATAGAACAAATATTTAAGCTATTATGTAACTTGGACTAAAACTTGATAAACTCGAGTTGAGAGCCTTTTAGATTTTGTATTTAAGAGTTGTTCCTGTTCGTAAATTAAAAACAGATGTGATCTTTGGTCTTGTATCAAGAACCAATCAAAACAAAACTTCCCCTCTATGTTTAATGCATTAGTATTATTCAGCTTATCATAGAAAAGCAAAATAAATGCCAACAATATGTCGTTCTCAGTGCCAGCCAGGTCAACAAAGGAAGAAGTACTACAATCACAGCTGACAGACAATAAGGCACGGAAAGTACATGAACTTTTAGTTCCAAAGGCCACTGTGTTTTCAACTTCTGTTTCCATTTTCATTATTTTAGTGTTTCAGAGAGCCAAGAACACTGTGTTATGGTACCCTCCCTGCCACATTGACAGCTTAAAGTGAAAATAAGCTTTCCATCAATTGTATAGGATTGTATTTTTTTTTACTAGCAGCTGTGGGTGATGTTGAAACATGTATGAGAGGAGCTTAAATATTAACCCTGAACTTCCTTTTTAACTCAGTTCCAACACTTGCATAGTGTTGTAAAATTCAGTTGATTATTACAGCCAACCATAGTATGATTGACTCAACATTAATTCTACTTTTGCATTATTAAGCCTCTTTTCTTTCACTGCATGTTTATATCTGTTTAGTTGGTTGCGGTGACATGCCAGGAAAGCAAAGGGACATTTTTTAAAGCAGTGTTGGTCTAAAAATACAAGTTGTGGTGTAACTTGCTGCAGCAACTTTAGTCTGTGAAGAAAGAGTACACCGCTGTGACCACAAATATTTCAGAATACCAACGGACAATAAAAGCATTGACTGGGGTTTAGCAAGGAGCTGCTTTTAATCTTCCAACCTAAAGGTCCAGTTAAATATCATTGTTCATTCACGTGGTGCTGGAACAATCTGAAAAACTGACATTCCAGCTGGGAAAATTCAGGCAAACTCTATCAAGTTGGAATGATTTGTGAGAGCAGATATTAAATCGTAGGATGATTGACACAAATTATGTTAAGCTTCACTGTCAGAAACTTTTAAGCATTGCAAATCAACTTTTGACATCTTGGATATGTTGAAACTTTGTCACCGTCAGTATTTTTCCGATGACAGTAGCTTATAACTAAAGTTAAAGTGTCATAACTAAAAGTTCCAGACGATATGTGAATCAGAAAAACGACCTCTCATCCTGGAAACTCCGAGCACACAGGAGCACGTGAATGCAGAGTGAGGCAGTTAGCTTTCACAGCTAAACTCAGCTCGATGTTTTCATGGGGCGTCAAAGTCCTCCCCACGATAAACACACTAAAAAACACCGAGCTGAGTTAGATTACAGCAGTTAGTGTAGCGAGGGGGTTTGTTGATAAGTCCCAGAAAACCGTTGAACAGGCAGAAAACATTGTTTACTTATCCGTGTGTAAAAAAAATATAAGATTTTAAAAGCTATAGCTATCCTTGGAAAAAAATACTATCTTGCATTTTATGCAAAATAACCTGAGTTATTTCCGAGGCCGAATGATGAGGAAGTAATAAAAGCTGCACAAGTTAGGTCCCTTGGTCAATGTTATCCATGTAGGGTGTGTTCATGAAGCAAAAATGTCCCAACGCTGTGTGTATGTGATCCAAGCAACATGTTAAAACAACAACATACTACCAGCAAACACTAGAGCGCCTCAAACCAAATAAAGTCGATAACATCTACCAGTGCTATCGTACTTTAAAGGGGTTGAGTAAATAAATACTAGCACAAAGTAATAACTAAGAAGTGCTGACAGAGCAGGCTCCGTACGAAGCAAATGTTCAAACCATATACAGCCAAGAGCTCGCTAGCTAAGTTTGCTACTAAGTTATTATGACTTTGCATTACGTCACATATAAAGTATCGTTTCAAATGGTTAACTAACAATTTATAAGTATGATTTTTTTTTCTTTAAGCAGCTTACCTTCACATAGAGTCACTATAAGTATAATCCAGGGCTTCTCTGAACATGTTATGGACTTATAAATCCATATCATGTACAGTTCGCCTGCATTGCTGCCATCTTGTCCTAGACGACAGGAAGGGAGAGCTCGCTCTCGGTAACGACACCATCTCCCACATTTTTAAACATTAAATAAGTCCTGCATATAAGCGTCCAGAAACACCACACCGAGCCCAGGATGTAGATACAGCGTTCAAATTCGTCTCCTTCCTCTTTGGGCGAAGTGGCCCATCTCTGAAAGCGTGTCCGTTACCCCGTCTGTACGTGCTGTTCCGCGGCCCCGCGAGCTTCTAACATGTCCCTTTTCTCTAGCAACTGTCTGCGAGCGAATGTTTGTGAACTGACGCCACTGTCCAGACCAGAGCAGCCGATCAACGAGCAGCTACAGCCACACTCGTCCAATATTCAGAGCTATAATTACTGCCCAAGACAATACTTGGATTCAGCCAGAGAGCCTTTATCGTTAGTCTATTTATAGATTTTGATTGTATTATGTAAATTGAAGAAGCCTTTATACCTACAATGCTGCAATGTTGTGTCAATAAGAAATATTAGGGACCTTTTAATCCTGTGTAAAACCTAAATTTAGAAAACATATGGTGAGAGATAACACATGGTATATCTTAAGCATTGTTGCCAGATTGGGCTGCTTACCGCCCAATTGGGCTTCTTGTGAACAAGAGCAGGGGAAATTTGGCATTGGGCTGCTATTCTAGAAAAAAAAAATTATGTGTATTTCGTTGTTTTCTTTTGTTTGTTTGTTTTCTTTTTCAGAAAAGATTCTTTAAAAAATATTGACCGAAATAGTACCATTATATGGCAAAAAAAAAAAAATCACTTACATCTTTCAAGAAACTCTTCACTCCTTGCATCCACTAAAGTGCATTTATTTTTAAACTGTAGAGAATCTGTTTTACTTGGTAGATTAGTGACTGTCATTGGTTAATGAAGTGTCACTGAGATATGGTATTGGACACTTGTAACTGCCAAGACAGGGCCACTGTACAGCTGTTCATGTTCAGTATTATTCCCCAGTTTAAGAGAAGGCAGTGATATGTTGCCTATACTGGTAAGATCCCAGTATTGTTCCACTGTGTGTGACTGATGCAATAGTTGTGACTGACGAATTCTTGCCTGATCAAGGAGCCTGTTTAGTGGTTGTATGGGGACTTTCAAATAAATGACATGAAGGATTAAGGCATTTAACTACATATTTTAGAGGTATGCCATAGTTTTATATACATCCAATCTTTATTTCTCAGATGCCTCTTCTTCTTCTTCTTTTTTTTTTTTTTTAAAATTTGCAGTATCAATACAGTAACTGTTCCATCTTTTACATATGTTTTACGTCTGATATTTTAAAAATGCAATGCAAAAATGCATATCAATGACTAATTTTCTTTTCCTGATCCTCATTGTAACCATCCTGGGTCAACTTAGGAGTGGTCCTCGGAAATGAGTGGGGGAGCACAGGCTGACATCTATTGCTTAAACAATCAGGAGGCCCCCAGCTGACACAGTAAGCTGCTCATAAGCCCCTACTGTCTGAGAAGACCAGCTGTAACCTAATCTACCAAAAGGTATTTGTCTTTCCCCATTCCACTTCTGTCGCTACCTCAATTACAAGCAACTAACAACATGGTCTGGTCAGCTGGAAAACAGGTGTGAACACCTCTTGTCTAAGCCGGTGCGTCATGGTAAACACAGCTGTGATGGAAACACAGGAAGTCCAGTAGCCCTCAGGCACAGCTTTTCTGAAAGCTTCTCATTGGACATATAAGAGTGTTTTTTGGAGAGCCAGGACCTGATGTCACTCGAAGCTCTGCCCATGTTAACTGAGTGCATTTTACTTTAAAATTAGAGAGAAGACAGTACAGTGTCCCAAAATAAATTGGTGATATCGCACATTTATTTGCAAAATTTATCATGAAGCTCAAAATGGAAAGACTGTATGAACCGTGGCACCCCGGTAGCTTTTATTTGTAGAGGAGAAAGATATTCATTATGATCACAAAGTAGGCTGTCACTCTGTTATCTTTTGCTCTGGTCTGTGGAGGATTGTTGATCAGACACACGCAAGCGCGCGCTGGCGGCAACTATCATTTGTCTCCCCCTACCGCCAAGAAAAGAGAGCAACAATGTGCAACAACAAAACCAGTCTTTATACCATATTATTCGTGGCATTTCTGTCGCCATGGCTCTATATTGTGTGGTCTGGCACACTAGGAGGCTGTATTCTCATGAGATACATTCTCACTGAGAGGGTTTGAATGTTCTGAAACCATAAGGTCTGAAATTGTCGGAGAGCCAACACAAGACGCGCCCAAAGGCCGAAATTACAAACTAAGTTTAGAGTATCACATGAATCAGCTGAATGCACATTTGCTTTGCATGGCAATTATATACTTAATTCAAACATTCCGTTATTTATTTAAAGGTTTGTATAATGCATAGTGAAACTAGTGTGTCGTGTGTGTGTGTGTGTGAGAGAGAGAGAGAGAGAGTTCCGCATGGCAGTGCTGTGAGCAGTAAAGTCACGAATAGCAGGCAATAAAACGTATCAGTTTGAAAAAAGGACTGCGTTGCTGTCTTCTTTGTGGTCGTATACGTTAATGCTTGATCGTCATCCCACAGAACTTATCATTCCACTATAAGTTGTACTGTGCAGCGTTTTATTTTGAAGGTTTGGTGC
This sequence comes from Thalassoma bifasciatum, assembly GCA_008086565.1. Taxonomy (NCBI): domain Eukaryota; kingdom Metazoa; phylum Chordata; class Actinopteri; order Labriformes; family Labridae; genus Thalassoma; species Thalassoma bifasciatum. The sequence goes on from RPOG01000821.1 coordinate 151,957, forward strand.
CGGAAGTACGGTTGTTGTTGCCGTTGGTGGAGCGGAACTCGGCCTCCACGCCATTTTGAGAAACTCGCTAGTTGCAGAGCAGCGTTTTGTGTGACTGCAATGTGATCGATCTTACCGAAGCAATGCTCTTATCTTAGCAGTTTTAAGACGCTTTTGACGCGCTGTTGTTTGAACGCTTATCTATTCACTCTAGCATTTGTCTGCTTTAACCTGAATTACTCTTCCAGCCATGTCCACCGAGGGAACAGCCGACCAGGTAGCTACATGAAGCTGCGCTAGTGGCACGCTAACCCTCATCTTAGTACTATTATAATTGGCCTGTGTCTTGATCTCGAGTAGTTCAGTCAAATTGATATATTTGTTCCCTAAATATTGCTGTAACATTTAACACGGCTGTGTTAGTCGCTGGTACTCAATGACTCAGTGTTTTGTAGTTCTTAGGCCTCTTTGTGATGCTGTTAAGTTTTGCCTGTCGCCATGTTAACTGCCAGACGATATCTGTGTCGGTCATAGTTTTTCAGCTCAAACTGTCTCACTGTGTTTCTGTATTGATAGGACTGTCATAGAAACTGTTAATTGAGCATCATTGACATATTAACGCATATGTATGAAATCAATTAAGTATGAAAATTTCAAGAAAAGAGCATCGAAATGTCAGTAATTATAACGCTAAAACCCCAACACGCATGATAGTCATTGTGAATTCTGTCCCATTCATCACTTAGAAGTTCACAATTCACGACCTGTAACTCGTCAACAAACGCTAAAACTGAGTTTTAACTAAACTTTGAAAGGAATGTTGTACATAAGAACTGCAGGAGTCAAACTAGGTTGCCATAGAAACGTACAAACCCTTCAATTGTCATGTTTAATGAGGGATAATGATTATTTGGGATTAAATATTTTTAAAAACAGTTAGAATGACTAGCATGTCACTGTCATTGAAGTTTGCACAATGTACACAATTTCAATGAAGACCATACATCTGATTATCACTTCCATGATTAAATTGAAAAAGTCAGACCGTGTGTATTGTCTGTGTCTTTGACTTGATTTTACCGCCAAAAGATGCACAGTGATGCAGTTGACAGGTCTACCCATATTTTCTACCACTCAGGAAAATAATCCAGTGTTTAATGGTGCTCAACAACTTTTGCATTCATGTTTGAACGTTGTGTTTGTATACCCTCTCAATCGTAGCATCTTAATGTGTTGAATGTCTGGTCTGCATCGTAACCTGTTTGTCTTGTCTTTTCTTGTCTTGCAGGCTGCCGCAGAGTATATACCAGAGAAGGTGAAGAAGGCAGAGAAGAAGTTGGAAGAAAATCCGTATGACCTTGACGCATGGAGCATTCTGATTCGAGAAGCACAGGTTTAGTGACACAGAGTTGCATTCCTCGGGTTAAGCAAACTGGGAAAATGGGGTGGGAGCAGAAGGGGGTTAGGTGGTAAACATTAAAGCTTTTAGTCGTTTTCTATCACTGACTGCTTCTTCATATCTTAAATAATGTGGTTTGTAAATGAATTTTTCTTCTCCAGAACCAACCCATAGATAAAGCAAGGAAGACTTATGAGCGACTTGTCACGCAGTTCCCCAGTTCTGGCAGATTCTGGAAACTGTTCATTGAAGCTGAGGTTAATAATTTTTTTTATCATTTCTTTAGAGTGCATGGCTGGGAATTATTCTTAAAATGATCAACACTGTGATTTTCACACAAGAACTATGTCTCATATGTTACTGAAGTGTAAAGTCGCAATTCTTCAAATTTGGGCCTGTGACCAAGTTTCGTGACAGTTATTCAGCTTTCTTGTTTTTCTAGAAAGTTGATTGTCAGTGTTCAGGATTAACAAATACAGACTTCCCAAAACTAAAAGCATCCACATTTCTGCACACCATTGCGGAGACAAATGAAACCATATATGGGATTCTGTCAAAAAGTTAATTTGTCCAACTTTCTTCACACTCATCAAGAATTGTGCCTTATAACACAAACAAAGGGGGAATTAGCTCTAACCATTTTTTCCAGAAAACTTTTGTTTCCAGGATTAAAAAGTCTTTACACTCTCTGCGTCATTTTAAATGGGGTAAAGTGCATTTGTTGCATGTTTGGTCTGCAACAGTATTAAAACTATTTTAATGGTATTGGAGTGCATTAGCCTTTTATTCACTTGTGGTGTCAATTTATTGCCTCCTGTGTCATTTCTTTCGGGTAATTTTATAAACCAATTCCTTTGTTATGTGACCCCACCCTTTCCTTAGACATGACTCCTCACCCCTCACTCTGATTATACCAGACAAGTCACCCATTTGCCTTGGTGCTATCAGCAGACTGTGCTTTACTCAATGCTGCCAGCCCCTGAGAATATGATTCATTCACTGCACATAATCCTTTTGTGAAGCCTCCAACTCTGCATTTACTATTTAACACATCGCTTGCACAACATTTTCAAGCAGCAGAATCCGGCCTGTAATTTGAAGTCTAGTGTCAAATTCTCCAAAAGGATTACCTCTGCTGTAAAGTCATGTTGGTGTGTGCTGAGGCTGTAGTGGTTGTTGGTTGTTGTTGTGGGGCTGCTACCCCTTTCCCCCACATATCCCCCAAACCCTCATCACACCCAGTCTCTCTCACCTAGATTAACCAAAGCAGGAAAAGAGCAGATGTCGCAGGAAACATGTATGTCAATAGTCAACTTTTTAGGAAAAGTTTTATTTATCCCAGCTCACAAACAGGTTGCATTGTTCTGTGCTACAAAAGTGCAAGTCTCCCCACAGCTAACATTATTTGTTGACTCCAACAAAGATGACCACCAAAAATTTAAGTAACATAAAAGATAAAGCAGTAATAATCAGAAGTAAAAAATACCTAGAATTCAAAAAGATAAGGCAGTTTAGGTGTGAAAAACTCTCAAAGAGGCTTAATTTTTTCAATTACACATTGGTTTGATTCTTAAATTGATTAGAAATAAGTTATACATGTATTTGTTTATTAAAACATATTTAGCATCTCACAGAATTATATTCTTTAGTTCAAGTATTCAATGTAGCATGGATAGTGTTGTGATTCTGTGTTAAGAGAAAGTCAAAATATAATGAGAAATTTTCCAGTTTTACCATAAACAGTCCTCACAGCAATTATAAACCATAAAATGAATAGTTAGCAGCAGAAATATCGCCCATCTTGAACCACTTCTTAATCATTATTTGGCCATGAAGACGACTATTGAAGTCTATTATTTAACCTAGTAGTAGTAGTTTTTCGTATTTGCATCAAAAATTTCAGTTTTCCAAACATCTAAATTTGTGAAAGGGGGGAGATCTTCTCTTGATCCATTGAATTCTGGTGAGAGATTCAGAAATGAATAGTGTTACTCCACTATTGTAGTTTTAGGACCAGGGAGGGCTTGTAACATGTTTGCATGTCATTATATTAAAACCCACCCACATTTGGTAAGTATATAAATGAGCACTGATCCCCGGAAACTCCTAATTTGTACTCTCCACCCTAAAAAGCACTCATTGTTCACACTACATTATTTCCCATAAAATTAATTAACTACAGAACATAGTGTAGCCTCATGTTTGCTTAAGAGTCGTGTTCCCTTGAGATTTTACTTCTGACCTTTTGTTAGGGTTGCACACAAATCATAGCAAGCCTCTTTCTAAACTTTCAGTGAGCCTAGTCAGGACTTCACTACTCACAAACTGTCAGCTTAGTGTGATGAAATGTTCACCCTGTGAATGTTGTTTGGATTTTGTTGAACTCATATTTAGGCCCCGTGATGTGTTCAGAAACAAAAACATGTAGTGAGACGAGAATACCAAGGCTGTATTCCTGTGGGAATAAAAAGATGTGACACCCCTTTTGTTGTATTTTTCACCTCATATTTTAGACTGAAATCAATAAGCAAAGGCAACCATGTTTCTGTGTATACACAGCTTGAAAAGAACATTCTTTGCATGAGTCTCTGAAAACCGTCCTCTTTATTTGGATTGAATGTGCACAATAATTCAAGAAACAAAAAGCAGTGCAGACCCTTGCCCAAATAGTAAATGACCCGTTTTCTTTCTCTACAAACAAACAAAATCTGACCATTATGTTTTTCTGTTTTCGATCTCTGCGTTCCACCACTCTTCCTTTCTCCCCAATCTTTGTATAGGTATTGAGTTGTTTTTTTATTTAACTTATTTCAGTATGTGTGCTTTCTATTACTCACATTGAACTAAGTGGATAATGTGATTATTTAGGTTTGTTTACAGTCTTTTTGGCATTGATCTGTCTAATATTTTAGAAGCTATGTAACCAGGCACCTTTGCTGAAAGTAGAAGCAGAAAGTTGAGATGTAGCAATTCTCCTTTAAAGGCCCACATGTAGAAAGATCTGTAGCCCATTACTGCAGTTTGACCCTCCATAATACACAGTAGAGCAAGTTCAGAGCAAATAAAACATGGACTAACTTTCACCTTAAACTGTTGTGACAAAATGTTTTACACCTTGGAGATTTTGCATTAACAAATGTGCAGCAAAAGCCCAAGAATGCTCCAATTTTTTTCTTTACATTTTCTCTAAACTGTATGTCTGAGGCATTACTTGATTTTATTTTGCAAGCGGATTAACTGAAAATAAACCTTTTATCAGCTGAAGCACACCTCTTGTCTCACCTTGTGTATTTGCTTCATCTCCATTTTTTTATGTATACCTTAGATTAGAGTGTGAGATGTGCAGTTGAAGGGATGAGCCTGTTTTCTTTTTTTCTATTTTTAGAGACATGCCCTTAAGGCTCACTTAGAAGCATTCTTCTTTCATGAAGATCAAGTCTGAACAAACTTTTTTTTTTTGCATTAGCTGTGCACATTGAAAATCACATTTTTCTGTCCAATGAAAGATCAATCTGGCCAATGGACTGAAATCTTTGCCACTCTTGCGTAATACAAATAACGCCTTTTTAATACACTTTGCACAATTTCTCAAAAATTTTCATTGTGCATTTTTAATTGCAGCTTCTGTCTTTAAATGAATTTTGTGTACTTTCTGTACAAACGAACCTTGCTGGAGAGCATTGACTTTTTATTATTTTGGGGGTAAAATTGAGGGTGGGGTAGGATTTTTTTCTGGAATATAACATTTTTATTCATCTAACCCAACAGAACAGATGTCTCCAATGGGTGTAGATTTTGTTCAGGAAAGTCACTCCACCAGTCTGGCTGGTTGCAACTGAGGCTGTTAAGTCAATATTACGCAAAGAATTCTTCATTGTGCAGGCATGTTTTCCCAAGCAGTGCTGCTATAAAGTTTGCAATCTGTTTCCCTCAATGAAGCCCTATGAACAGTCACCTCAACAGTCACGCAGAGCTGACATTTACCTGCTGTGTAAACTGTTATTTTACGTCATTTCCAGGCTAATTCGATTTCGCTGCCTCCTTTGAATAGCCTTTGCATGTGGAAACAATGGGAAAGGCCCAGTGTGCCTGTACCAATGTAACAGCTACCTCTCCTGCCTGTGCTGGAGGGTGCTGTGACACTACTGACAAAAGCAGAAATGACATGCTTTGCTGGAGTGCCTAATAAGTGGACACACTCACCCAAGGCTGATGTTTTTTTTTACCATATTTCTGAATTGCTGCTCATTGTGTTAATATTTTTCAGAACATTCGCTCTCAATCTGCATTTTGGCAGTATTTGTCAAGATTGTTATGTAACATGGTCATGCTGGTGTTTTTTTCTGGGCTGTGTAGTGCAAAATTACAGAGAAAATAAACCCCTCCTCTAAAAGTTAGTTGTCATTTTTGTGTGAATTTCACTGTGTTGATCTTGGGGGTCCTGTGTTTGTGTGTGCGTATGAATATGTGCGAATGGTCACATTTGCATGAACGCATGTAAGTCATCAAAGTAGAATGAATTAACACTGCATTTACACTCTTGTTTTCAGATTAAGGCAAAAAACTATGACAAAGTAGAAAAGGTAAGTGTCTGTTTTATTCGCAAAGTCTGATGTGTTATTCTGACATTTTAGAAGAATCCTTTTTTAGTCCGTCAGAGAATTGAATGACTTCCTGTAGATTGTGCGCTCATTGTGCAGTTGCAAAATCAGGGTATTATCTCAGGGCATCAGCAATCATTTGGGAAAGCTGTGATTTTGTCTTTTCAGGCACATACGGTACTCAGATGGGGAAGTTGTGCTTTGAGTAGTGGGCTCTTAGAGTCACTACAAAGGCTTTTAAATTCAGTTCAAAATGAATACAAATGACAAGACGACCAGAATAATGCATCGTGATTCAGAATTGACTCAGTTTTTGCAATGATGTTAATCCCTTGTATTAAGATGCTCAAATCCCCCAAACAAGCTCAGACCCTGCTCTGTTCACGTTAGTTGAAGGAGCTCACTGGAATGTAGGCCACGTGTGAGGTTGGTTTAATGAAGCAGTGTAACTGAGGCACTGGGTTGAATATGACCTGAATCTTCAAATCAGCACTAAAAATCTGGCACTAAGGTCTTTGTGGTAAACCTCAAACCCCTGATTTACAACATGAAAGTAGTTTATGAATTTAAAAAGAAAAATGCAAAACACATTGGATGTTTGTTTTTGTTTCTGCCACTTATTTGACTCTGTGTTGTTGCCCTTGTAGCTGTTTCAGAGATGTCTCATGAAAGTGTTACACATCGACCTGTGGAAATGCTACCTCTCATATGTTCGAGAGACCAAAGGAAAACTGCCAAGCTACAAGTAAGAGACCATGCTGCTTTGTGGAGTTTTTGGTCAAATACTGCTGAAGTAAAAGAATAAAATTAATTCATGTCTTTTTCTGCTCCTCAGAGAGAAAATGGCCCAGGCGTATGACTTTGCCCTGGATAAAATTGGCATGGAGATTATGTCCTATCAGGTACACAAATTGATTATTGTACCTTCTTGACAGATTTTGTTAACCAGAATCAGGAATGCTATATTAATCTCAGAGGGGAAATTCAGTGTAACAGTAGCTCTTGATACAGTACAACAGTAGGGAAATTAATGGGACCGAGGTTATAAAATAGGCAATAAAATAAACAACAATGAAAAAACAAGCTGTTACCATCAAAGGTAAAGCAATATATGCAGGACGAACTGTTAAATTGTTCACAGTTCTCATCTAACTACTAATCTGTTCTCTTGTAGATTTGGGTGGACTACATCAACTTCCTCAAAGGAGTGTAAGTGTCTCATTACAAATACAGGAAGCCTCCATAATCTGTGCTCTCCTACTCCTAAATGTGAATATTCTTGTTGTTTTTTTCTCTGTTTGTCTCTTTAGTGAAGCAGTAGGCTCATACGCAGAGAACCAGCGGATTACTGCTGTACGGAGGGTGTATCAGAGAGGCTGTGTGAACCCCATGATCAACATTGAGCAGCTCTGGAGAGATTATAGCAAATATGAGGAGGTCAGTGTAACACTCAGGCTTCTAGCATTTATCTTTCCTCTAACATGTGTTTGTTCAAAGTGTTCAAATGTGAGCAAAGCACTAAAGAATGATAAATGCTCTGAAGAATGACCGACTGTTTTTTGAACAGGGAATCAATGTGCACTTGGCCAAAAAGATGATTGAAGATCGAAGTAGGGACTACATGAATGCTAGGAGAGTGGCAAAGGTGAGACACTGAAGAATTTCAATAATCTACACTGAGCATTTGAAGGCCCAGTACTTTGTGTTTAAAAAAAAAAAAAAGAGGCTGTACTGGCAAACTTACCAAGGTTATCCTGTGGTTTGTGTGGCTCAGGAATATGAGACTGTGATGAAAGGGTTGGACAGGAACGCACCTTCAGTCCCGCCCCAGAACTCCCCTCAGGAAGCACAGCAAGTGGAAATGTGGAAGAAGTACATCCAGTGGGAGAAAAGCAACCCACTGCGCACAGAAGACCAGACGCTAATCACAAAGAGAGGTAGCTACTAGTGCTGTACTTTACATCAGTGCCAGAGTTTGGCCACTAGAGGGCATTGATTGACACTTCTATTAGCGTTTTGTGGCAGATGATTTGGCTCAGTATTTTCAGAATGGAGTTCAATGCTCCTGTATATCTGTGTTTCAGTGATGTTTGCCTACGAGCAGTGTCTGCTGGTGCTGGGTCACCATCCTGACGTTTGGTATGAAGCAGCACAGTACCTGGAGCAGTCCAGCAAACTGCTGGCAGAGAAAGGGGTGAGGAATAAATACCCACTCAGACTCTGAGAGTCACTTACCTGTGATACATTTTGCAGATCATCTTGTCATTCTTAAATCTGTTTTCTCCTTCTTCTTTGGCTCAGGATATGAATAACTCCAAGCTGTTTAGTGACGAGGCAGCCAACATCTATGAACGTGCCATTGGAACTCTTCTGAAGAAAAACATGCTCCTATACTTCTCATTTGCTGACTACGAAGAAGTGAGTCTCTCTCTGAGCATAAATTGATATCTCAATCTTTGGAGGCAAAGAGAAACTAATTTACCCTCATGTTTTGCTTTTATTGCAGAGTCGCATGAAGTATGAGAAGGTCCACAGCATCTATAATAAACTGCTGGCCATAGAGGACATCGACCCCACCCTGGTTTATATCCAGTACATGAAGTTTGCCAGGAGGGCAGAGGGAATCAAATCAGGCCGCACCATCTTCAAAAAGGCCAGAGAGGATCTGCGCACACGTCACCATGTGTACGTGACGGCAGCACTGATGGAGTACTACTGCAGCAAGGTGAGAATGACTTTAGTGTCCCATAAATGCCCTCAATTAGTCAAATAATCCTTTTCTCTTGAGTGTTAACTCTCTCACTCTGTCCTTCAGGATAAATCAGTGGCTTTCAAGATTTTTGAGCTTGGTTTGAAGAAGTATGGTGACATCCCAGAGTACATCCTGGCATACATTGACTACCTCTCTCATCTCAATGGTAAGTGTATGTATGCTGTGATGAAGAAAGAATGCACAAATAGTGACATAAAGGGTGTCAAAGTTTTCATATGTTTACTGGGTTGGAGGTGTGGCGTCCTAATGCAAACGATAACCCCATTTCTCTCTGCGTCCTCTCTCGCTGCAGAGGACAACAACACCAGAGTTCTGTTTGAGCGAGTCCTCACCTCAGGAAGCTTGTCACCTGAAAAGTCAGGGTAAGATCAAGAATTAATTTCAGCTATCTGGATGTTTGTAAGTGATGTGATCAAATTTGTGTCTGAATATATCTTTGTAATGCTTGCCTGTCCTTACCTTTTAAGTGAGATCTGGGCTCGCTTCTTGGCTTTTGAGAGCAACATAGGTGACCTCGCCAGTATTCTGAAAGTGGAACGCAGGCGATTCTCTGCCTTCAAGGACGAGTACGAGGGCAAAGAAACAGCTCTACTTGTCGACAGATACAAGTTCATGGATCTCTATCCCTGCTCTACGAGTGAACTCAAGGCTCTGGGTTATAAGGTTTGTGATTAACCATTCAGTCGTCCCACAGGATTTTCCCCTCTCTTTTTTTCTCCTTCACTGGACTGATATTACAACTCTCTGTCGTGGGTTTATAGGACGTGTCTCGTGCCAAACTGGCAGCTCTGCTTCCAGAAACTGTGGTGGCTCCTTCTGCGCCTGCGCTGAAGGACGAAGCTGATCGCAAACCTGAGTACCCAAAACCTGACACCAACCAGATGATACCCTTCCAGCCACGTCACCTGGCCCGTATGTAGTCCACATTAGCTTCCCACAAATGAGTAAAAGTTTAAGGTTAAAAAATGCAAGGTTAGGAGCATTACTGAAGTACTAGAAAGATTTTTTGGAGATGCTTTGTTGCTTTGCTTCTTTCTTTGTACTAAATGAATTGAACCATCAGTCTTTGATGCAGCCTCTCTTTTCTCTCCTCACAGCTCCAGGTCTACACCCCGTCCCTGGCGGAGTCTTTCCAGTTCCCCCAGCTGCTGTTGTCCTAATGAAGCTGCTCCCCCCGCCCACATGCTTCACTGTGAGTAGCAGCAGCTTAATTCTTCTTACTGCCATACTACCATGCTCCACTTCACTGGTAATGATTAAAAGAAAGCACTTCTTTACCTCTACAATGTAAAGTCTGTTTCTGTGTCTTGCTGCAGGGTCCCTTTGTTCAAGTGGATGAGATCATGGAAACTTTTAGGAGATGCACACTTCCTGAGAGTGAGTTGCACCTTAAATGAACCCTGAACATTTCTCATTGTAATTTACAAGCTGCCTGGATGTTTAAGATGTGACTGGTGTGTTTTGTCCCCTCAGCTGTCGATGCTGCTGTAGAGCTGATCACTGGTCGACAGCCTGATGCAGCAGGGGAGGGTAATGGAGCCATAGAGAACCACGCTGTTGCCAAGTCACTGAAGAGGCCTAATGCAGACTCTGACGAGGAGGATGACAAAGGAGCCGTGGCTCCCCCAATACACGACATCTACCGCTCACGCCAGCAAAAACGGATTCGATAAACAGAAATTAACGCCAAACCCTTGAAGAATGTAATCCTAACAGGTGGTCCTATGGGGTACACATACATGTCCAATGTTTTAAGTGCGTCTGACAGGTCTGTTGACCTCTGTACAGAAGATAGACATACATACATACATACACACACAATCACACACAGAGACATATACAGTATGCACATCTGAGTGTTCTTTTCTTTTTTTTTTTAACAGTTTTTATTTTTAAAAACTGACCGTTATACTGTAAAATACTTTTAATTCAACCTATGATTTTGACACGCAGTACAGCTTTGGCCTTGTGATGTTCCAGTAATGGTAACGTGAAACCAAGCTTCTTCTTTTTTAGATAACTGGAAGAAAAACAGTTCCTTTCAATAAAAGTGGAAAAGAATTGAACTGGAGCATCCTTTTTTCTTATGACTTACTTTCTTTCTCAGTGACAGCTTGGAAAGACTTCAGGTTTAGCTATGCCGTCACATCACCACAAGAGGGCAGTATGCAACTTTTAAAGTCTCACTCACCTTCTTAGCAAATGGTCAGCCAGACCTACAGCAGACAATGTAATGAGTCTAAGTGTGTAATGTGTCGATGAAAAGGATATCTCATCTGTTTCTATTAGTCTCATTGAGATCTACAACTTGGTTTTTGAAAGTAAAGGAGGGAAAAGTCTTGTATTTTTTTTCTTTTAATTTTCCCCAATTCTGATTTAAAAGCGCTCGTAAAGAACAGAGCAGAAACGAATTTCCCACAAGGGCTGTCAGCTACCACCAGCGTGCTTTTCTCATTCAGCATTAAGCTGTGAATTATAAATCACTGACTACAGGAAGAGAACTGAAACTCCATTGTTACAGTCTGATTATCTTTTTTTCCTGCCTGAGAATCAAAGGAATGTCAGGTAAGAATAACAACAGAAGAACTTAATGTGCCTAAAACTTTAATTTGTCCGTGCTCTGAACATGAATTATTTGACATACCAGATGCCATTACCCATATTTTAAATCAGACTACAAGTTTTGAGGTGGCAATGAAACATACACGACTGGATGATTTTGTTTAAATTCTTAGCAGACCTGACAAAACACAAACAAGATGTGTGTGGTTTTAACTTAATCTGGTAAAGATCTCTCACCAGGAAATATGGAAGTGATTTCCTCAGTTGGTTAAGAGAAGCACACAGACCTCATTTAAAAAACAAAACCCTGAAGATGCCACTAAAACGCAGCCAAGGTTTTCAGTCCAGAACAAAACAGGAAAAAAAAATACTAACAAACATCTGTTTCACTGATTTGTTGCTACAAACACAAAAACCCAGCGGGCTGAGTCTCATGAATGCCTCTGACTGTTTACAATAGCACAACATCAGACTTTCAAATGTCCAGGTTCAAATATCCGGTGTGGGGTTCCTCAGACATCGCTCCACTGTGCATCACTCTTTACATGGAAACCACATGAACAGACAGATTTCCTACAGCAGACACAAGCACAAAGAATACAGCCATTGAAAGCTGCAGGCAGACATGAAATGCCAGTAAAGAAACGTGAAAAGAACTCTTAGTTCATTTTATAAGTCCAGGAAACAGTAACAGTCTCACTTGAATAATCAAAAGATTTTCCAGTTAGTGCCCTGCACAAAATTAAGTGTCAGACAAACATTGCAACTTATTTAAAGTCTACAATTCAGATTCACATTACTGTTCAGTAGTCTTAACTTTTTACAACAAAGCAAATACAACCTACTTCCTATGATGCGCATCATTCACATCATATTAGCTCTAAGTTTTGAACATCATGATACATGACACATTAAACAAAATAAATATTACTGTAATAACATGTTGATGCTGGACAATCTATTTCCAAAGTACTGAACAAAAATCTCGGGGTGGCCCTTGTAAAACTGCCCCAACAGCCGTCTCTTCTCCTTAACACAGAGATTGGGGTTCTCATAAACCGTCTGCAGTAAGGACCTGAGCTCCTCTTTAGTGGTTTTCTTTGCATTTTCGGCATAAGCCTGTGCACTCAATCTAGTGCAGAATGTTGATCCTGCAGCAAAGAAAGACAGAAACAGACAAATTAGAGGGAGGGTAGATATTACATCCTTGTCTGACAACACAGACAGCAGCAGTGTGTATAAACTGAAGAGAAACGATCTTCAAACCTGCTATCATGTCCGGATCCTTTCCTTTAACGATATTCATTATTCTGTCACTGACCATCTTATGCAATGAAATAGGAATCTGGTGGAAAGACAGCAGATTCATTATAAGGAACAGAACTGTTTTATCTTGTTTCTGGTCTTTTATGTGAAGCAGTGTGACATGTTTGGCTTTTCTAATTCTCTTTCAAGTTCTGTCAGAGGTCATGGCTGCAGTTCAGCTCTCAACAGACGCTTCTCTCTAAAGCAGTGATTAAAACATATTTATGTTTCATCCTCCTAGATGACTGGAAAAGCACAAACAGCAGAAACAGTAAAGAGAACTCACTTTAAACAGATCGCAGTGGTTATCCATCATGAACAGGACCATGAAGTCCACTTTTCCTTTTGAAAGTCTTCCACTGTAGACAATGGCACTTGAGAAAGACCTTTTCACCGCCATTTTGTTTTCAATCTGACAAGAGAGTTATGCAGAGTTAACAAAATCAAAGACACTCATGGATGAAGCTGTGACAGATGCACACTCGTGCTCACCTCTTTGTGCAGTTTGACCTCCTGTGGTTTGGCTGCTACCGCCATGAATCTAAGGAGTCTACGCAGCTCCTCCCTGCTGCGAGAGTCCTGCAGCTTTAGGCTCAGCTGCAGTGCCTCCAGAGCCTGCTCTTGTTTGCCATTCACTAAAAAAATGACACAGATTGAAAGATGAAACACTTTTGCTTGTAATGAGCACAGTCAAAGTCAAAGTAAGGCCTCTGAAACCATCAGCTGAGGTCTCATGGTGCCTCTTCTTACCCAGTAGCTCTGAGATGCCCGAGTGTATGTCAAACACGTGGTTGCTGAGCAAGGGAGGCTGTTGTGTGTGTCCGTAATGCTGAGCAAGCACCTTGTACAGCACTCTCTTACACTGCACCAGGTCCTCAGCACAACCAGCCAAACCTCGACTGACCTCCACCACCAGCTCATCAGGAAGAAACTCGAGGCAGTCCACTGCTCCTGTCATCCATTCATCAGCTCTGGGGGGAGAGGAGTGGAAGACAGATTTAATCCAAGTCTATGTCCTGAAATAGCTAAACAAATCGATAAAAATAACAATAACTGTAAGTTACAAATAACATAGACCCAGTTAAACAGGGTTAGGGCATTTTTCTCATCTAATCACTACTTTAAAAAACCTTATATTTGATGCATTACATCATTAAAAGTGATTTTGCACATCATTTTTGGCTTTGAATTTTATATTCACTGCATTTAAGCATACTGTTTTGGACTGGCAACTAGGGCTGGGCAATTCAAATTAAATTAGATTAAACTGTAATAAGGTTGGCGGCAATATTCTAATCGGAGACAATGCAATATTTTTTGTACTTCAAATGTATAAGAATACCACACACTTTTTTGTAGTAGTACTATTAGTTGATGTTTTATGCACTGACATTTGGGTTTTCATTGTCTGGAAACCACAATCATCAGCATTTCAAGAAATAAAGGCTTGAAATTATCCACTTTATTTGTATTGAGTCCATAAAATATCTGGGTTTCAATTCCTGAAATAATTAACCAAAAATATTGAAATTTTTCATGATATTCAAATTTTTTTAGATGTAAACAGAGTTTCTTTTATGGATTTATTTTGAATGAAAATCATACTTTTTTCCATCATGTATGTGTCTTTCTTATTCAAATCACACAATAAATCGCAATTGCAGTATAGGGAAAATTAATCACAATTAGATCAATTCTGTAAAACGCTCAGCCCTGCTGTTCATTTATTACAGTTTCTTGCAGAAAAAAAACTTCTAGAGTAACAAATTTATAACCTCAGATGAAATTTTAAGTACAATGAAAACTAGTAATTGCATGAGATGTTTGAAATGATGGTGTAAGGTTTAAAGGGACTTACTGTGCCTCACTGAAGGCCTTAAGCACCTCTCGGTCCAGGTAGCTGGATGTATACAACAGGTCCGGGTCGCTGTCCATGCCATGCAGGGGAAGCCGAGATGTGCTCTTACCCTCCAACAAGTTCTCCAGCAGGGGGAGCTCTATAAGCTGCAAAAGTCTGAACACGGCCTGCTGGTGCCACACCTCATCCACAACTGGGAAAATAACACAGAGCCATAAGTGTCATTGGTACACACAAACACAGACAAGAGAACTAGTCCCTGACAACACAGTAACAGTGTTACGTCACTCAACTTACGCTCTTGAGAAAGGCCGAGGTTGATCATCTGAGGGGTGACGGTCGAGCTCAGGTTGAGGTTTCCAAGTACATCCTCCAGAGCTTTGTCTGATTTGACAGGAGAGTGGGCAGTGTAGCTCAGCACCTCTTGTCTAAAGAGTGAAATAATAACACTTATCAGTTGAGGTGAATAAGAGAGAATAAAACGTAGCATCAGGAAATAAATGTTTTCTAGAGGCTGTAATGTTATCAATGCTTCCCTCTCATTTTAAACAGACAAACGGAAATATGGATTTCAGAAAATTGAATAATGTGTCAACCCTTTCTTCTGTTGATCAACAGTATTACCACAAAGACAGAACAGACCTTTGCTGCAGATAATAAAAGCCTTATTTATTGTCTGTTAAGAGCATGTGGTTTCTCAGTCTTTCATCTTTCATTAGGGACATCAGGCCTGTCCTCTGGCCTTGTCTGAAGTCGTTGCTCTTATAACATCACTAAGTGTTCAGGCCATGTGTTAACGATACATGGTAAATGTGTAATGCCTGTCTCTGCTACCAACTTCTTCAGCTCCCTAAATTAAATCTGATGCCACGAAGCAGGAGGGTCATCAAAGCTCAAAGGTACGCTATTTTGAGAAAGACAGTGATTTGACTTTTGTGTCTTGAGATTTCCCATTACTAGCACACTGTTTGGTTACATCATATGTTGTATCTGTCTTTATCAAGGGCACCTGACAAATATATCAAAAGGGCAAGAAACACTGAAATTGATTGAGGAAAATATTTCAGAATAAAACAATAAAACTAAAAGCCAGTATCTTGCTAGTATCACACAGTAGTCACCAATTGAATTCAGCCATTTAATTACAACAAGCTATTATGCAATACTGGGTTACATTGAAGTCTTTTAACATTGCGTCTCCTAATGTAAACAAACAGTGAATAAAGTTTTTAGGCTTTTAGCTACCTAAACAGCCACACAGGCCAATAACAAGCAGAATGATAACACTGATTTGATTTAAAGCAAAGCAGAACTGTGGTATTAGCTTTTCACACCAAGTTTGACATAAGAGGCAAACGCTTCCCAAAGAAAATGATAAATTATAAAGTCTATGTGGGATAACTTAACACAGAGGTTAGGAAAAAGAAACAGGAAGCCTTCTATAAAATAAATATTTTTACCAGCTGCCTAAAAGGTCAGTCTTTAAAGTAATGATTGTCCATATTATAGTTATTGCAAAACAAAAAATGAAACATTAATTTGAAATAGTGTTTGTGTTTAGCTGATCTAACTAGCTGCTTACATAAGGATGATGTTATAATGCTCTACTGAGTCTGCTTGAAGACAAGTTAGAGCAAAAGTCTCAGTTGGTTTCTGTCTGTTTCTGCTTTCCTCTAATATAACTTTGTGATTCTGAAACTTAAGTTTGAACCTCAAGATCTTCAATGATAAGGAGGTTCCTGGGAATTGGAGACATGATTGCATGATGGGACTTCAAGAGTCTCAGGTCATGCCTCATTAGTAATTACCGGCAGGTTTGGGATTAGCCATAGAGGGAGGGGAACAAAGCGAATCAAAAAGTATGATCTGGAGATGTCGTGACACTGGTCTGTACCTGCCACGTGACGGATTGTAGCCGTTCTTAGTCCTGTTCATGCTCGGTGAGTCGTAGCCGCTCTCTATGGTGCTGGTGGAGTGGGAGTTAGTGTTTGCCAGCGATGAAGAAGAGGAGCTGGTCGTTGAGTTCAAGAATCTATACAGGCTGAAGCTACTGTCCTCAAACACGGCCTGTTTCTTTTCCTTTCCAAATACTTTGACACCCACTGGCTCAAACACCCTTGAGTCCATCAGGGCCTGACAGAGACGGACCGCCTTATAACGGGGCACAACGTCTTCGCCAAAGAAACGGTTCATGGTGATGTGAGCCAACACTGCATCCACAGCCTCTGAGCCCAGGAAGCAGTCATGGTAGGACTTCAGGTTGTGGCGCCGGCGTTTGACCTCCACGTGGGTGTGAAGGTTGGAGATGATGCTGCCCCAGATGTAGGTGGCCCTGAAAGGCTTCCCAGCCATGACTGGTTCTGATGAAGGAGGAACAAGGGGGGGTTAGTGGGGAGCAATTAGAGGAGCAGGAATAAGGGGCCAAAAGAGGTGCAGTTGACTCCTTAATCACCCTGGGAGGCGTTCAACGAGACTCTTGTGAGAACATGCAAGATTAAAAATTCTAAAAGTGACCCACTGACAATCAAAATCAAGTAATGACTGATGCATGTGTTGAGGAGCTCTTCTGCCACCGCTGCATGAAAGAATTGGTTAATTACTCTACAAGTCAATGATCAGGATGAATAATCAACACTTTATAAAATGAATAATTCATTTAATTTGTCTAGAAGTGAAATTGGTCTGAGCATTTGCCGGAGGGAAGTGGGTTCATGAACAAAATCTGGGCTGTGTGATTAAATGAGGACAGCACTGCAATCGTGATATGACAAGTGGCTGGCAAAATGCAAGCATGCATTTTAGATCCATCTAAAGTGTAAGTACACATTTAACACATTTTTCCTCAGTCATAGTTTCTGTCATTATAGTTACTTCCTGTCATGCACCTTTTATGTTTAATGAATCCTTTTGCTGAGATATTTATGTAGTGTTATTTACACAGTATCAAGGGATTACCAGTTCTGTTGACGTACGTAGTTCCAGTTCACATTTTATTTCCTGAAAAAATAAAGAAATTTTGCCATAAAACATAATCCAAAAACAAGTTATCTTCATTACTATGGGTTGCTGATTTAAAGCAACAGAAGACTCTTCTGCCATAGACAGCACAAGCCTTTACTTTTTACTCCATAAATTAAATGTGTTTTGGTTAGCACCACAGGTGTTCCAGTCTCGTGGCTTCATCAGCCAGATTGCGTCTGTGCATGTCTTGGCTCAGCCAGCAAAACATGTCAGCACCCACTGAGGCTGTATTTTGGCATCACATTTTACAATGTTAGGAGGCGGAAACACGTTGTCTATTCAATAGACAGTCAATGTTTCACACAGGGACAAATTACAACACATGTAAAACAGCCACAGCTAAAAACCTGCGGATGGTTTCTTTCTAAATACACAACAAATACATGTAGTAAATGATCCAGTTTTGTTTTGGAACCAAAAGATACTAATTATGGTATTATCTTGGTTTGAATCAATGATAAATGAAAACAGCTTTTGATCTTGGCTTGATGACTTAACAGACCAGGCCATTTGACTTCGATTTTGAGGCCAAGGAAACAGAGAAGGACATTTCTTACTATTTTAGGGCTCAGTTAACCAAGCTATAGTCCATAAATAAAAAGACCATTTTACTTTTTTGATTTAATTCCAAAAGGCTTTCGGAAATTCAGATGTTTACAAAAATTGTACTGTAAAAAAGCAAATGCCATCCCAAACAATCCTGTACGAATGAACATCAATTTCTTTTTTCTCCTTGCTGTGATACACTTCTTCATATTTTGAATGTCAGATCTGACCACAGTTTACTGCCTCACTTTGCTTTACGTCTGATCAGTTTCTCAGAGATGACAAAACCTGAACTGTCTTTCTTTACCAAACACACACTCCCTTTCCCCTGAGTAGTTTTCAACATAACTCAAATCTGAGTTGGAGTCAGTCTGTGTGGGTGGAACAGCACATTTTCCCATATCAATGCATCTCATTGGAGAAGCAGCCAAACCCAAATTCCCTCATGAAGAAAGCTGATGCACAATATGTTCAAAGGATTCTTTCAGTGGGTAAAAACGCCGAGAACCTAAAATGAGAACAGGCAGTAATGGTTAAAGGCAAGAACAAAACATGACTCTGCTCTGTTTTCTTACCATAATAGACACTCAGTGCTCTGTTCATACTGGAGTCTACATCTATACACATGAGGAAAAAGATTCAATTACCATATGGTGTATGTTTTTGCTGTATTTTGCACTGGATATGCTGGAGAGCATCACTAAATCCGCAACACTTAATAGATGCTGCATGAAATCAAAGCCTGAAGACACGCCCATGCCTACTAACTTGCTGTCTGCATATCTAATCATATCTCAGGATTTGTGTCATCCAACAAAAGCCTGACCAGGAAGGTGTTAGCACCACTTTCATCTCACAACAGGAAACCTATAAAGCCTGTTGAGCAAATGTTGGTGGGAGATCTGAGCAACCAGGGCCCATAAATCAGACCCTGTCACTGACAGCCAGGGTCCATGTTATAACAACACAACAAGACAAACAGTATCACTGCCCCATCTGTAAAACTTGACAAGAAAAACACCAAGGAGAGGAACCAAAGTGAGCAGATGTTAACCCTCTCCCTAAAAAAATACTAAAACACAACAGCTTGAGGAGCAAGCATGAGGATTTATTTGTGATCTCCTGATTAATGAAATCAATCCACGTCAAACTGTGTTTGCCTCTAGGGGGGAAGAAACTGTCCTGAAACTGGGATTTGCATATCAGGGAAGAACATCGGGTGCCCCAGTAGCTAAACAAGGAAGACTAGCTTAAGCCAGGTCCTAACATGACAGGAATCAAAGATTAAATCATTTTTAATAACTTTTGAGATATCTAAAACAGGTGTAAGAAGAAAAATCTGTTACATATGTAGTGTCTCTTCTTTATAGACCATCTAAAACTTCAAAAATCTCAGGAATAATAGACTGTTTAGGACTGGATAATGACTCTGCATTATCTGAAAGAAATCCCAGCTTTAGGAGTTAAAGCCAGACCATCTGGAAAAACCTATCAGGGGTCCCTGGATTACAAGTCACACAATAACTCCGGATCCGATCAATATCCATTAATGCTTGTTAAAAAGGAAGAAAAGGAGTTGGGGTCAGACATGGGTTGAACAACCCTGGGAACCTGGCTGTGCTCTGTCACTTCTCGTTGCTTGCGCCAGGCTGAGATTTAAGCTGAGTTGGTATAGCTGACGCCAGACTTCTTTTCCTGTGACTTTGCTCCTCATTTTGAAAACAATTCCTATCAGATCAAGAGGGTGGTGAAAGAGTGGCTCTAAGATGCATTTCAGATTTCAGCCAAGGACAACAGAGCAGCAAGTGTTTGCACACATCAGTGGAGGTAAATAATCACAGAGGGAGCAGGATGGACTACACATGGGGATCCTCCTCTGCTGCTCAGCAGTCCTATCCACATGATGCTTTACATCACTGCACAAAAAAAGCACATCTAGTTCTCTTCTCAGACTGGACTAATGATTTCAAGCGATTACATTTCTGCTCTATAGGAGAATTAAGCAGCAGGACGTTAATAGCCTGTGGCAGATACCTTCATTCCACCAACATGCTGGAACCAAAAGATTAACTGATCCAGCCTCAGGACAGAATATGATCACGCGGGTTATTGGCCCAGGTGGATTTGAACCCTCACATCCTGTTTGATTGTAAAGTATGGAGGAGTGTAAACGGAATTACCCTCTTCTGGCTGTGTTTTAACACAAACACAAACACTCAGGGCTGATGAGTCTGCATCAACAACAGTGTCAGAGAAAACAAACCAGTGCTCTTACAAAAATGACTGAAATCAAAGAATTCATGCAACATAATGAAGCTACACTAAAAAAAAATGAAACATTGGTTTTAATTAAATTTATTCTCAACTGGTTCTAAATGCATAGGGTTAGTTGAAAGCAATCTCTCAGTAGACTAAAAATATTGCTAATAACCAGGTGTTGTGAAAAATTTAGTTGAAGTTAATGTCTCGTTTTTTTGAGTGTACACGTCATTTTACAAGTGATGGAATCTGGGAAGGCGAACATCAAATGGGCATCAGGTTCGCTTTTTTTTTACTTCACAGAAAGCGGTAAATTTAATGATTTTTAAATTTGATATTAACTTAAAAAAATACACACCCACACACACACACACACACACACACACACACGGGTAGTACCACTCGTTACACAAAACTAAACCCCAGTCATAATCGCATACAATTTCTGAAAACCTCACACCTCAAAAAAGCATTAAAAAAAAAACCTCCACTCATTTTTTAAGTGTTTCCAAGCCCGCTAATAAAAAAACCCTCCAACCTCTATATTACATTTAACGCTTACATGTTAGTAAATTTCATTTACCTGTTGTTCGGTGTAGTAAAACTTCCTCCAGTGACTGTAAACTCATCCATCCAGACCACGACTTTCGTCTTCAATCCACACACACCGTGACGCACGCAGTTAACAAGAGTCAAACTCGAAACTGTCCCCTCCCACTCGCCATACATTATTCATGTCCCAATCTGCGCCCTGCCCGGACATTACCGCGTAAATGAGACTCTCACTGAGTCCCTCATGTTTATCAAAAACAGCACTGAGTCTCCAGTTCCTTCATTTGGGGACAACTTCCTAATCTTCAGCTGTAAACACAGCAGAGAGGGCTGACTCTAACCCAGCCTGCTCCAGCTGAAGATTTTGATTGGACAAGGAACATGAAATGTGTACTGGTTCTAACCATTGCAATGTTGAAGCTTTAAAAAAAACTTGGTGTGTGAAATTATTTTGAAGGAAATAATTCCAGGAAGTTTTCACAACCTTTTGCTCACAAAGTCTCACCCTTTAAGCCTGATCTGATAGAGTTAAAGTGTTACACAATGATTCACAGACAGCAGTGTAAGAAAACAGGAGAAGAGTTTTTATGATAAGGACTTAAAGGGTTGGTGTGCTGTTAAAATCAGGACAATTTCCCCTTCAATCAGAACCCATCACAGTATCATGACATGTGACTGCAGGTGCCTCAGGGTCGTCTCTGATCCTGCTCAGCCTCATTTGGGATCCAAGTGCACAGACACACTGTCAATGAACTTAAATGTCAGCTACACATACACACACCTTAGAGTAAACACACCTGAGCTGGAGTAGGGACAGACTTCACAGATGAGCCTCTAACCTGATGCCGCTGGTCTTCAGGTGTAATCTGACAGTGGAAAAGCAGTAAGCTGACACTGTCAAGCCAATATTGGTCACTCGCTGTAGAGGAATGAGAAAGGAAGACAGGTATTTTCATTTCAAGAGACGAGAATGTTCCTTTATGAGTGAGGCGTCCAAACTGCTCAAACCGGTCTGATTACTGCTCTCTTCACCTCTATGTAGAAAAATACCTTTTTAAACAAGGAAGCATGTAAGAGAAGAAAGGTGTGGACAGTTAAAAAAATCAAACTAACTGATGAAAAGGGAGCAGAAAGTTTGTGGGGTTTTTTTTATTATTATTTTTTTTTACAAAGAAAAGCAGAGGAGGGGTGCAGGTATTCTTTCAGAGTCACAATCTGCTGGAGTGCATTTTAGGTCACTTACTCATCTGTGAAAATATGTAGCAGCTCAAACAACAGGTTTATGATCATGTAAACAATTTAGTGATTTATTATTTCTTTGCAAAGAAGTCATCGGTGATGTTGGTGTGTTCACAGTGCAGGGACTTACGTTGACATGCCATACATACCATATATTTTTTATTTTTATTTTTGGTTACCTAATTTTGGTAACTGAAAAATTTTGCTCCAAGGTTGGTACTGCAAAAAAGTACGGGGCCCTTGCAGTTGGTTTCACAATGCTGAATGATAATAATAAAAACAAAAAGTAAAATAAATAATAATAACACTTTTTGTGGTCAACATTCATGCCACCCAAGGTCACTAACTCAGCAAAAGTATTAAGTAAAACAGAAAAACAATCAGTTGAACATCACAATTTAAGGAGTCAGCTTTCCTATAAAATTCCTACAGTGTCCTGATTTGTTTTAGACGTCTGATGAAGAAAAACTCTGATTTTTGTTCACATTCAGAGCGTTTCAACTTGCACAGTTGAATGCTTTTTAACAGCAAAAGAGGACACTTTAATTTGACTTAAGTTGCTGCATAATAAGATGTATAAGGTTGATTAGCCAATGAGCAACCTCATGTCAAATTTGATTTGTTTCTGTCTGATAGGTACCATGTTGAGTTTCTCTTGTCTCTGCTCAACAGCTCTTACTTGGTCTTATAAGTCTGTGAGGGCTGAAAACCTTTTTGGTGCATGGCACGATGGACAGGAAATAATAGCAATTAACCAAACTACATAAAAACACTTGTGTTGGTCAGTTGTATTTTTCAAAATGTCTACTTGTTTGTCTATTCCAGGGTCTTCAGGCTTTGAATTCAGACAACAATGAGCTTCAGGAATGTTTTGGTCATCTAAAAAGAAGCTCCAGGAACCAAAACTCACGGGTGGGAACACAGTGATGGATGCTAAAGTTGAATTAAAGCGAAAGGATTAATTTTAAACAATTTTGTAGTTTGACACAACCAAAGAATCTTTTCATTTAGCATCATTTTTAATCATACATTCCCCAAATTCTCATATAATTTTAAATGGCACACAATGCAACCGACCATGGGCAAGCACTTTGAAAATTCTTGACACTCAGCTGAGTCCTGTGAGTCTTTTACCTTTATAAAAAATGCAATACCAAACTGATTGAGTCACTTTTCAAGAACAAATGGCTGACATGTCCCAGCTTAATGGTTAAAACCATGAACTACAATTGGTGACTTATGACTTGCTGGATCCCTCTGTCTCATCCCTGGGCTTGTGCAATGTAGTTCAGTAAAAAGTGTCTCTAGTGGAGCTGTAGAATTCAGAAAGATGATGAAAACCAAGAGCAATTTCTAACGTAGCTAAAAACTTAACACTGAATGATAAATTACTTGCTTTATGTCAGTCACATTTAACACTGGTGAAAAAAATCTGAGTAGACTGAGTTTGTGAAGTTTGTGGCTACCTGCGTGCATCACATAATAGTTGAGCTGCATGTGCATGTGAAATCACGTTTACTGTTGCCCAGGATGCCCAGGTTTTAATATTTATACAACCGCCATGTCCAAACACAGGAAATCCACTCCTCAAATGGAGAAAGCTCGTGCCTTGGTTCATGGCCAAACTGGTTCTACAACTCTGAGGGTCAACATGTTTCAGTCATATGCTGGTATTTTGTAAACCTGAAATAAAGCTGACTCCAGTGCTGCAAGGTGACGAATGAGTTGCACCAGCACAGAAAGTGTTTGTGGGAGAGAAACAAAGAGAGAGAAACAGAGAGGAGGGGGGCACTTTAGTTAACACGAACAGAAACTCTAATCCATGAGGTCAAAGCAATATTTACTCTCTCCCTCCTCACATGCCCTGAAGCCTCGGCATATTTTCTTTTTTGTTCTCCTTCAAACTTATCAGTCATGCAATATCAGTCACAGGGTTGTTGACTCATGGTTATGATGATGGCCGATAGCCCACATACAAATATTTCCAGAAGGTGTCTCTGTAAACTTAAATCTAGCATGCCAGTTTTGAGCTTGGGACCCAGGATGACCTGGAAAATAAGATGACTGTGCAAAGACATCTCTGATACTGTCGCTGCTCCGGGTCAGGCTTTAAAACTGGGTGAGTTTAAAAAAAAAAAAAAAACCCTCCTGAGTTAAACACATTCCACGGGGGAAACTTGAATCAATCAATAAGTGAAAATAAAAAATTAGTAATCGACAAAATGTAACTGCAGACCTGCCACATTAAAATGACTACAGATGCAGAAAGTTATCGACACCAACTTTGTGACCTCTTGGAGCGTCACTTGTATAATGTATTCAAGCAAATCTAAGTTTAGAGCCCCTGAGAGAAACTATGAGCTTGTGCTATTTTATTGTTGAATAAATGAACAGTAACAGTCTTGTCACCAATATACTTGTTCTGTTTTTGTCGGTCTACAGAGGCATCAGTATCATTTTCTTTCAAAACATTAACCAACTAAAACTCCTTCACAAGAACAAGATGTTCTACTTTTCACATTTGTTTGACAATATTATTTACTTTTTGTGCAATAAAAATCTTCTTGATACTTAATACAGTAGTCAAAAAGTGTTCCACCCTGAATAACTACAGCTGTAAAATTATATATCCATCACCATAATGCTCATCACAGCAGCCATATTGGTCCCAAATGATCACATAATGAAACTTTATAATGAAGTTTCAGGAGCAGGGCCACACCTCAACTCTGTGCTTTTAAGAGAGCTAAAGTGGATCCTCGAATAAACAGTAAGAATTTCAATGTCAACTTCAGAATCTTTATTCTGATTAAATCCATGGATTATCAGGTGAAACCGTAATTATTAAAGCATCTGCCCGCTACATACGTTTTTTTTTTTTGGATGTTTGTAGTTTATTTTGCCAAGAGTAACAATAATATTAGTAATAATAATCAACCAGTCTTTATTTATTTTGGGCTAAATCACAGCAAATGTTGTTTCAAGATGCTTTCCAAACACATTAACCATTCTATACCTTCTAATGTTGTATTATTAACATAGATCTAACACCAAGACAAGATAAAAATGTCTTAACCCCCTATGAGTATAATGGTGCTCTGCAGCATTTAGCAAGAAACTTCCCTTTAACAGGCAGAAACCTTAAGCAAAACCAGACTCATGTGGGACAGACATCTGCAGAGTCTGTGTCTAGGTTGGAAAGAGGGCTAGAGAGAGAGAGATGCTGAAAGAGTGTGAGATCAATGGGGAGTTCGAAGATAATCACTGTGGCAGTAATGAGGGGTAATAGCTGTAGCAGCTGGAGCCTGGCAGGTCCATGATAGCAGGCTGTCCACTGTGACAATTTGGCAGAATGAAATGAGGGAGGGAAGGGACTCCCATAACGATCTTTGGTTGGCAGTTTAGTGGTACAGTAAGATACAAAGTACATGACAGATACAGGAGAGAGGGAAACAAGACTTTGATGTGTCAGTTCGCCTCCAGCAGTCTAGGCCTATTTCAGCTTAATCAAGAGTGGGTCCAAACCTGTAGCAGCTTTATCAAAACGAAACTTTTAAGCCCACTGTTAAAAGTAGGATGTATCTTCCTCCTGGACCTTGACTGGTAGGTGATTTTAAAAAGGCAGAGCTTTATAATCAAGGGCTCCACCTCCCATACTACTTTTAAAGACAGTAGCTACAATGATTAGGCTTACATGCTGTGAGCGCAGTAATCTAGAGGGATAATGTGGCGCTGTGAGCTGCTTAAGATAGGATGGTGCATTACCATTAAGAGCTTTGTGGGTCAGATGAAAGAGTTTTGAATTTAATTCTAGATTTGAGGAGGAAATCAATCCCTCTCCTCCATAACAACATAAATAAGTTTGATAAAGTTGAATATTAATATGTTGAAATGCTGAGCATCGTCAGTTTAACATAACACGACAGAGAGGATCTGACTTCCTCACCTGTGACTGCTGATGTTTTCATGC
Organism: Thalassoma bifasciatum; assembly: GCA_008086565.1. Taxonomy (NCBI): domain Eukaryota; kingdom Metazoa; phylum Chordata; class Actinopteri; order Labriformes; family Labridae; genus Thalassoma; species Thalassoma bifasciatum. Next base: position 178,021 of record RPOG01000821.1, read on the forward strand.
ATCAAAACCTTTTTTCTGCTCTATCTGCTGCATGTAGTGTTGCTTTCCCAACCTCAAGTTTTGCCAGAGTGAGTATAAAAATATAAGTGAGAAGGATGACCAGACAAATCTTTTGAGACACATGTACTACTTTTCAAATGGTTAATTTAGGGAGGATTTAAAAACAGTCTAATTAGGCATCACTGTGCAATCAAAATAAATCTCCCTCTTTGAGAAGTCCAGACATAAAAAAAGATACTTCTGTTGTTAGCACCATACATCAAAAAGTAGAAAACATTTTCAGTCACTTTCCAGCTGCCAGACTTGAGTGTAAATCTGAATCTCTCCTCTTCCACATTTGACTTCTACTGTACAACCTGAAATGTGTGACTGGTTAAAACAGCTTTAAATCCCACAGCACATCAGGTTTTACTACAGAACCAATACGCAGTCTGTGTTTTCAAATCTTTTCCAACACAGAAGTCCAGTAACTTTGCCCTTCTCTTATTCTCACGCTGCCTCAAGGGTCCTCTCAGTCTGTCTCCCACATATGGAACAATGCAGTGCATTAAAATTCATGTGCTTTTCATCTGGACAGCAGACATTCAGTATCTGTGTCTCATGGCCATGCCCGTACTGGAATCCTAAAAGCTTGCCTGACAGGCCGCCCTCCACCAACTCCAAAGGACAGAGGACAGTGGCTTTCCTCACAGAGCCGTCGCTGCAGCACAGAGATACTTTTGTTTTGAGGGGGTTGCCAGTCATTTCACATTGTGGCTGGGCAATCATATTTTATTCAACAGGCTCAAGACCCTCTCAGACGACACAAAGTCAGCCACCCCTTCACAGTGAATAGTTTGGTCATGAGAGCATGGTGGGCAAGATGCACAACAAGTTCCCGCCTTACAACGACGACCAAACTGTAAACAAACTGCAGTCAGACTGAGCCAAAGTTTATGGCAGTGTCCAAAAGGCAGGTGACATTTAAAGCTGACTGACGTCTGACTCGTGATGATGTAGTTTTCGGGAAAGGGCTGCTTGGTTCAGTTCTTCTATGAACGCTGTGTTCAGTGTTAATGTTGACTGAACTTCTCAGGGATACCACTCTTGTAGCTTTTTGTGATATTTTGTGTTCAGAGAAAACACTCTGACTGTGTGATTTACAACTTGTCTGTCACTAACCTACTTTTCTTCCATAATCTGTTGTAACATCACCTCAGCTAACAATTAACTGATATAACACTAAATAAAGGCCAACCAGTCCAATGGAGCAGATCTAATGTAAAAAACAACCTCAACACCTGATCTTACTCTGCAGCACAGTTTTACTGGTAAAGGTATTTGAGATGACAAGTTCTTACTCTCAGTCTCCTTTTAAAAATTCTTAAACCTTGATTATCAAATAAGTTTTTAACTGAAGGAAGAAATACAAGAGGCTAAGCAACAAAATGATATCTGAAACTGTATTGTGTGAAAACAGTATGGGGTAAAAGTTTTTTTCAGAATTACAGAACTTCTATGTTGAGTGCTGAGTGGTTACAGAGCACTGATGGGGGCTCAAAATCCCCAAACTATTCACAATAGTGTATTTTATCCATTATTGTTGAAATATGACCAAACTATGAATAAAATTTCATGAAAACCATGCAAACACATAATGTTTGTTCCATTTTCTGTATGTCTTTGTTGCCACAACCCCTGAGGTAACAAAGTCAGGATAAAGACGATATCAGCAGCAGCAGCAGGTTGATGTAGGAAAGTTATATGTTTACATAAAGGGTTTGATCTTCCGCTGATAAACTCGATTAATAATCTCAAGGCCCTTTTGGTTTCTTTTTTTGTGCATTTCTAGATTGGTCAATAAGTGTATCATCACAAAAATTGTAGCGACCCCCAGCTGAAAACTTGGAAACCCCTGTATCAACACATTTTTTAAAGTTTATGATGTTGTTATAGCACATCATCTGTATGACTTGTTCCATCTTTGCCTGTGATGAGCATCATGTATGACCTAATAAAAAACAACACCAACAGAAAAACAAATAAGGACCACAAACTAAACAAAAACTAGAATTAAAAACTGTTTTGAATTCAACCAATATCGAAAGCAGAAATTTGAAAGAAAACAGAATCAAGACCTGTTTTGTATTACAAAAATTGTAACTGCTTTTGTCTGTTATCTTTTCATATTTGTCATAATAAATGGCAAATGGACTTGGCCATGTTAAGCACTTTCCCTTTCTTTGAGATTGTGACAATTACATCCCTTACATTCACGCCACACTCATACAGTAGTGGGAGAGATTGATGTGTTGATATTAACTAATCCAAGGCATACACATTCAAGGGGCTCTGTGTCTTATCAAAGAACATGTTCAAGCATGACTCCTTGAGCTGACATTAAACCACAGGCCTTCTTGTTTGCCCTACATCTCTCAGGTATACATGTTTTCAGAGTGTACAGTTTCATGTTCATTTATCTCCATGAACCATCTTATATTAAATGTTAATTATCAGTAAATGCCAGAGGTTTTGTTAAGTCTACAATTTGAATGCAAAATTGCACTGGGTCAGACCGGCCATGAGGTCAACTCCTTTGTGTCCATTGTGCATCAGCTGCTCGTCATGCCAGCCATATCAAATGATCACATTCAGCAAAAATCTACATATCATATTTAAACTGCTTCAGTTTAACTATTCTTACTGCTTTTCCTGATATTATTGTGCAACCCACCATTACCTGAGCTGTTTCTTTATTCACCTGATTTTACCAAAAACAAGCATATTCACTGATGCCCACTTTGCTCTTTTCTGTACTCTGGGTTTCTCCTGCTGCTGCTGCTCACCCTGCCTTGGCTGTAATATTTGCACATTTGAGAGGGGAGGGAGCTCCAAATCACCAAATTGAACTCATTGGATGCAAAAATTATACTCTTCTGATCAGAGAGGTCCTGACTAAAATCTATCATTTCAAAAGTCCTTCAATCCAGCAGTCACCAAACAAAATACAGCTTCTCTAAACAAGATGTCAACTCTTCTGTTATGCTGATATGTTATGTTACGTTATAAATCTGAGGACTGCAAGACAAAAACAGGATCAACTAATACATGCGGCTCTTTATTTACAAACTGCATCTGTAAAGAACAAGATTATTTTTTGATAGCATAAAATTTGTAATTGAGTTATAAAGAGTCCTTTTAAGAAAACAGTGGAAAAACAATGAAAAACAGTCTCATAATGAACAAGATAACATAATATTTACTTCTGTGAAAAATATATATCTATTTTGTCATAAAATGTGGGCTATGTCTGTAAAAGAGTATAAAGAGAACTTTCTTTATTTCATGTTACCCTCTGATAAGCCAGGGTAATAATGTTTGATTAACAAAGTTTAAAAAGCAGTCCTGGATTGGCACCGGCTTGTACATGGGAAGCAAAGGGCTGTTTGGAGGTGAAACCACAGTTTACAGAAAGTAAACCATGACTAAAATGATTGCTGTAGTTCCCACCTCGCTGCTCCCTTTCTTTACAAAATGTACATTATGTATAAGATTGTGCTCCATTATAAAAATGGATGCTTAACAAACAGTATATAGCTACGGTTATATATAATATATAGTTTTTTCTTTTTACAATAAATCAACCTATCTGTATGAGTATACTTATCAAATGATTGATGAAAGCTTGTTATTACTGTAGGCAATCAGATTTATGAGTTCAGGTTTGTTGTGCTCTACTTCCTATACAAATTGCTTTCTATCTAGTGCATACTCACTGGTTATAATCTGGTATTTAACAACAAAACAGATTACAAAAACAATACAAATCTATGAAAGGGCCCACTAAAAGTGGGCTTAAACTACAAAAACCTACAAAGACTAGGAGAGACATGACGTGGAAGTCTCCCATGATGTTTGCAAGAACAGAGTCCTTGACCTGTTCCTCAAGTTTCTGCTTTCTGCTGAGACGCAGCACCAGAGATCATCAACTCTCCTGCTGTTCACCTGCAGCCACTGACGGGCACCACAGATCTTCAGGCAAATCATCTGGCAGGTCTCTGATTCAAATCTCTCTGTGGCTGGAAGGACTCCCTCAATCCTTCTCCACTGGAGGCGTCCTTTAGCTTTGCGTTGTTTCCGTTGTCTTGCTTTAAAACCCCGCTCATCAAAGCTGGATCATCGGCAGGCCTGCTGCACTTGATTGATCAGCTCTCCGAAGCGATCAAAGAGCCCCTCCACCCACGCTACGTTTTGCAGACACTTCTGTACCGTCTCCTCCTGGCCCAGGTCCCCAATCTGCAACCGCAGGGAAGCGATCTGGATAACAGAACCACAAACAGACACGTCACACTAGAGGTAACACAGAAAGTTCCCCAGGATGATTAGCATCTGCAGTGAAACCTGCAAACCGTTACTCCTCAGAGAGTCAAATCCAGACTGACATACAGCAGTTAATTGAATTTGAGATAAGCGAGACGGTGACGACGACTTACCTCGTCTTTACACATGAGGTATGTGTGGTACTTGTAGTGCTGTAGAGAGTGGTACAGAGAGAACCACTGAGTTTTCTGCTGATCCACTGTGTACTCCTAGAGATGAAATATTCAGAAGCTTTTAAACACTTTCAATGACATCCAGATTGTTTAGGATGATCTGAAACAACAAAATCAGCCCTGGATGGAATAATGTGAGTGAGAGACACGTAGTTACACAGTGCCCTCTACTGGTGAGACAATGGCACTGCACTGAAAAAGTCCAGGTGTCTTACCTGTGGCACTTTGTTGGGCAGCTTGTAAGGTTTCATGGTTTTCTTGTTGTAAGCTTTCCCACTGAGGCGCACCTTAAAGGCTGGGGTCTCTCCATCTTTCTTCAGTTCAGTCACCACTGAGATCTCTGGAAAACTGTCTAAAGCCGTCTGAATGTGCAGAGCAGGAGAGATAAAATAGGTTTTTACCTAAAAGTCAAGGTCCAGTACATGTGCCATTTCTCAAATCAATCATCGTGGTGTTTCTCTATTTGTTGGCTCATTGACAGTCTTAGAGAATACACATGAAGCAAAGACTTGACTGAATGGTGAGGTAAGTATAACCAGAGTTTTCATTTCACAAAAAGGCCTAAGATTGATTCTTTACACGTTTTTATTCACATTGGGGGACAATATTCAGAAAACCTTAACCCTCTACCGACCTCTGGGAGATAATGCAAAAATACCCAAAGATACTCAAAGTAGCTCCTTAACCCATAACCTAAAGTTTTTACACTGAAAATTTTTTGACTTTTTACCTCGAAATGTCTACTTTTTAAACCAATATTATTAGTTATCCGTCAAAAAAAGTCCCAACGAGGCCAAGTTTTCAGTCTAAATTTTTGAACTGGCAGAAATGGGCCTCGATTAAAATGCCTCAGGACATGCTTAAATCCCCCAGACATCATTTTACGACCATAAAAGGGCACATGTCCTTTAACTTGAAATACTGAAAATCAAACTCACCTTCAGGACCTGCCCAATGTGCAGTTTGTGAAGCAGGCGTTTTCTGTTGTCTGTGATCATCCCATCCACTCTTTTCATGTGTGGCAGCAGCAACTCATCTAGGGGACAAGTTAACAAATCAGTTGTTTTTGAGATTACCACTCTTGTAGTTGACAACTTGAACTTCTACCATATAGATTCTGGCCTGTTATCAAAGCAATCGTATGTTTGCTGAGAAATTGGCTCGCTCACCGTTCGCCTTCTCGAGCGCTGTGATCACATCTTCATCCAAGGCGATGCTGACAAGCAGCTCCACAAAACTCTTGAACGTCTCCTTCATGGTTCGTGTGTTGAGGAGACGAGAAGCAAATGGCACTGGGGGGTTTAGTTCTGGAAGTGTGTGTGACAAATGCTAAAGATTAGCAGTGAAGTAGTAGGAAGGCTTAAAATCTCTATTACAAACACTCATATCTTAAGATATGAGACAGAGAGTTAAGCATCATCTTCACCATCATCATCAGGGCCTTCTTCTGCTGATGATCCTGAAGCAGTGGGTGAAAACTCCTCCTTCCATTTCCTCCTCTTCTTGGGTGGGGGCTCTGCTCGTGTTTTGAGCTGTTTTGGTCGAGGCTTTTGGCTCGGGGGCACTGAGGAAGGGGTTGCTGCCAGGCCCAGCAGAGTTTTCACCTGAGCACCTCTGAGTGACAGAGTGACAGGAAAAAACCTTCAGAGCTGTGTTTAGTGATGTAGCTGAGTAGAAGCAGAAAATACAGTCAGCTTACCTCAGGGAGTTCATGGGCTTGTAGCGCGGCTTCCGACTACAAACTCGTACATACTCTCTTTTGTTAACTGTGTCCAGGAACTTCACGTATACTCTCTGGTACATCGTCTTGGCATCACCAAAATATCCAAGATACTGCACACAGGAACAAAACATGTTACGAGTCCCAGAATGGAAATAAAACACTTCCTGCATTTATCCTGTAATCTTGGCTTACACTGTTTGTGGCAGAGAAGACTCGTTTTCCATCTCTTAATTCAGGTACAAACTTTTGCAGCAGAGCCTTCTGGACTTTCCAGATGGCTGGAGGTTCACTGCCTGCTGTCATTGTCACCTTGGCACAAAACACCAAACAGTCAAATCATCAGAAGCAGCTCCAGTTGATGGACACTGAATCTCCAACTCAAATGGCTCAAATTTTCTGTGGCCTACCTTTAAGATCTCAATGTCCTCATTCCTGACGACAAACTCGTCCCTCTCTCTGTACATTCCTTCCCCTCCGCTGTCAGACAGCTCCTCATCAGTCAGTCCCTCAATAGCCACACTCGTCAGCCTCACAGCCAGTTGGCCTGGAGGGGTCTCTTTGGACTCCTCTTTGGCCACAAAGGTGGTCCCTCTTGGCACAGTGATTGTTGTCGTATGTGTAGGAGTGACAACTTGCAACAAGTGGGTCTCGGTGACAGGGAGTGGTATGGTGGAAACTTGGGGAGGCTTCAGCATCGAACCAGGGATTTGGTTATCTGGGGAAGAGATGCAAATACAGGAATTTGGTGGGGAAATTGTTTTAGGAGACAAAACCTGGAAATGAACTTGAGGTAATACATTTTCTTGTAAACAATGAATCAATATTAGGGCTGCTCAATTTATCGTTTCAGTATCATCACTGAAGTGCAGTGTTCACCCCATCCCAAGGTATATGCCGAGTTACATTAGAGCATCTATTTATACATTTTACCACATTACATGCAACAACTCACACAGTTAGAGCATATCCTCAGTGCTCTGTCAGGGCGTGAATGTGAGTGGAGCATAGCAGGGATTTGGACAATCTGACAGTTTGTTTATAGTTCATACCACATAAGATTATGTATGTAAAACCTTCAGAGTAATAGGTAGCTGCTTCCAGATGTGTGCGCTCAACTTCGTCTTCTGCAAGAACAGGCTCTTGGTCTCTTTTTGAGGACTAAGTGTAGCTCTTCTGATCACCGTTTTATTGTTTCTTTCACGCCCACCCCCCCACCCCCATCCCCATGCCTATGATTTAATGAGTTGCCATAAAACTTGACACAGTTGTAGTGTCATGTCCAAAAAAAAACAGTGCTCAAGGTTTGATGTGCCCCCTGTAGAAATCAACCTTTTACTCTTTCCAAGGCAGAACATCTTCATTAAATGCATTGTGCTTGTTCTGGAAATGTGTCTAAAAATGACTTTTTATTGAGTCATATCTCCAGAAAAAGTTATTCAAGCCCGCAAAAAAGGCAAAACGCAGGAGGACGACAAACTCTGAGTCACTGAGCGTCTACTTGGCCTGCGTGCACTGCCACTGTCTTTCTGACTCTTGCACGCATGATGGAGGCAGGTAGCATGTTGACATATTCAATAAACATATGATAACTCTATAACATAATATTATTTCGTCATTCAAAGTCTGACCTGATGTAAATAGAAACACTTGCAGGAAATATTTGCAAATATAAATAGTGTTCACAGAAAAATTGGATGAGTCTTATCGTAATTCTAGGGATAGTCAGGGAGAAATCAGCTAAGTAGAGCAAAACTGTAAACCCTAAAAAGTAAAACAATATATGTGACAGAAGTGAAAAGTCTCAATATTGTGCAGCCCTAATCAATGTCATTTCTTTAATTGTTAAGACAATAGGGATATTTCAGTATTGATGGGTGTTTGGGCCAAACTTACCTGTCCTGGGTTTGCGATCCGTGGACTCATCCAGAGCAGACAGTGCTGAGGTGATGCTGTTCCTCAGAGCCTGGTTCTTCCCAGTGTTCTCTTCCTCATCTGAACTGAATGATGGCAGAGTTTCTAGATTTTTTTGTAGATCTTCCTCCAGGCGTTTCTGCTGAGAGCTCACTCCTTGACCCTCCTGAGGAATCAAAGGCCCCGTCTGCAGAGTCTGCAGCTTTGAAGGCAAAGTTGGTAAAGTGCACAGCGGTGGTTTGTATGTAGCGCAGGGCTTCCTAGGGCGACTAATTGTTCTTGTAGGACTTGGAGAGTACTGCTGTTTGGGGCCAGATTTGATAAAGTCGAGGAAAGAGCCAATGAAGCCAGTTTTGACCTCTGGCTGCTTTTCCTCAACTTCGCGGATCTTCTGCCTGATTCTTTCTTGCTGCGGACAACCTTCGTACACAGTCTGTGTGGAGGACGGTGAGCTGACGTCACTTCCTCTGGAGTTCTGCCGCTTTGCCTGCGCACTTCGCTTGGCCTGTTTGGCCTGCCCACCGTCCTCCTCGGGACCAACAGGTTTGGTCAAGGACTTAGAGCGTGCCTTCTTTTTTAGAAAGTCTTCCCCTCCTGGGCTGTCCATGAGGCCATCTTCTGTTTTAATACACTTTACATTCCCCTTGATGCTGCTTTGGAGACCTGAGGGGTCATACACCTGCCCAGCTAAGTGAAAGTCATTTTCAGAGCTCCCTCCATCTCCATTTGTGTTGAGGTCAGAGCTGTTATTGTGGTGACTCTGACAGTCCGCTGACATCTGAGCTCCATTTAGTGTCATGGCCATGGAGTGGGTGTTAGTGTTGGTGAAGCTTGGAGACATATGTCTCATATCCACTGTCTGGAAGTGGCCTTTAGAGTCAACTGGACTTGCCATCACCGCCATGTCAGCCTCAGCAGAAGATGTAGCTTTCACAAAGTCTTGTGGTGTTACACCACAGGCTGCGACTGTAGCAGCCAGGATGTCATCAACATTAGACAGAATATTCCTGTCATCAGCCAGCAGCATGGAGTCAGGGAAGCAGATGGAGTTGAGAGCAAAGTGGTTCTTAGTATCGTTGGGTTGGTGGTTTACGGACTGGCTGTAGTGGTGTTTGGAGGCGTCAGGGCATCCTGAGCTTTGTTCAGACACTGCTGTGTCCTGCTGGTTGTGGGTGTCAGTGGAACTCACACCCAGCAACTCTCTATCCATTTGAAGATACTGGACATGGACAGGGCCCAGATCCTGGGCATGCTGGATTCCCTGCACTGGTATCCCCTTTGAAGTGTTTTGAGCGTGCTGGACGAGGGGCTGCTGAAGGAGAATCATCTGGTTGTGCTCGAGAAGAACCTGAGCACTAGGGACAGTGATGAACTGGGTGTGGGCAGCTGGGGTCTGACTCTGTGGCTGACGATGGTTCAGGTGGCTTTGTTGATGTGGCTCAGGAGATTTGAGTTGAAGAGGGTGCTGCTTTAGTTGATCTGAGCTAAGGGGCACATGAGAGGATATAATACTTGAGCTTGTTGTTTTTGTGTTGTTGGTATCATGACCATTGGTGCTGTTAAGATGAACATGCTGTTGGTCCTTCACTTGTGCTGTGTTTGCCTGGCCCAGCCCCATGTGCTGGTCCTCAGACCGTGAACTGCTTCGGATAACACTTTGTGTTTTGTGATGATCATCCATTTTTGATACGACATAGATAACGTTGTTATGAGCCGACATATTACTAGCGGCAGCAGAACCTTCCAAAGATGCCTGCTGGAGAGCTTCAAGGTCCTGGATGGGAAGCTCCTCAATTTTCTGTTTGCCATATGTTGGCTTTATGTCCTGGACTGAGGACCGAACATTGTTTTGTAAGGCTTGAGCAGTGGAAGAGTAGGTAGGCAACGGTGAAGACAAGACATATTTGTGTGGCATCGTCTGCTGCTGGGACAGAGAGTTTTGTGTTTTACCCTCCAGTGAGGGCTGCATGAGGGCGTAACCCTGTGTCGAATTTGATGTAGGCAGACTCTGCACACAGGTGGAGGAGTAAGGTGAGTCCAGAGTTTGGTTCAGAGGTTGTCCTGTGGGGTAACTCTGTGACTGAGATACCGAGGCTGGCCCCTGTGAGTGAGATGTAAAAGTCACATTAGAGGCATCCTGAGAGTGAGATGTTGGGTAGCTCTCAGAGAGATTTCCCTGACACAAGTCTTGGACCTGGGCCCCATATTGGATCTGTTGCTCCTGGCTTAGACCAGGACTGGAGGAATAGACTAGAGGCTGACTGACAGATGCAACATTATCAGACTGGCTGGAGAGGGAAGGCAGAGTCTTGTAAAGTGGAGAGAGTTTGTTTGAGCTGGTATTTGAGCTTGGAGACTGGGTGTGGGGGGTGATGTAGGTTTGAGCAAGGTTGAGGTTGGAAAGCTGGGCTGTCTGCTGATTAGAAATCACAGAGTTCTGTTTTTGACTCGAGGGGACATAATGCTCTGGAGACCCTGCTGCCAAGTGCTGAGAGTGTTCATGACTCTCTTTACCACCTGCTGTATGTTGAGCTAGTTTGGAAGAGCAGTCATCAGCCTTTGACAAAGAAGTGGACGAATAAGCTTGAGTAACTGAGTCTGTTTTGGGTTGTGGAGCATGACTGACCCCTTGTGAGGAATCTGCGCCAGAAGAAGGGCTGCAGGACACTGGGGTCTGACGGGACGGGTCCTGCTGGTAGGACACATCCCCTTCATTCGCAGAGCTATAGTATCCCTGTAAAGATTGCTCTGAATCAGGCAACTGCTCTGAGGCTGTGTGGCTGCTGGAAGGCCTCTGGTGGTGTTTAATCACACTACATTCACGCTGAAGAGCTCTTTCAATGGAGCCTGAGAAAACCGTTGCTCCATATGGCTGTGGAGCGCCGTGAGGAGCAGACAGAGTAGAAGGAAGTAGGCTGAACTGAGGTTGTAAGAGATGGGGGGCTGACTCCTGGGCTGAGCGGTAAGTGGAGGACTGAACAGGCAGAGCTGTGCTCAAAGCAGGGGCAGGTAGATGATTAAAGGCCAGTGCTGTGGGGAGCACCGTCTGGCTTGGTTTGAGATGAAGGAGGGGGTCATGATGAGAAAACAGGCCATTGGTGGAGGTGCTGAAGGCAGGATCTGTGAGAGCTAAAGTAGGGTTGGTGGCGTAACTCCTTGAAGGGTAGGCACCGGTGTGCTGATAGGACGACAGAGCAGCAGGAGAGGGGAAAGTGGCAGTAGAAGGCAGGGCACCGGTCAAATACAGCTCTGTGGTGGAGGAGTTGGTACCTGTAAAACATGGAATAAATGACTGAGGGACATGACAGGCAACATGAAGGGATGAAATCCATAAAGATGCTACATACACATGAATTTATGAGTTATTATGATATCCTCAAAGGTAGGGTCTGTAGGGTTGTCCTAAAAAATAGATTTTCGGCTTTCATGAGAATTATCCTACTCACTCGTCATCTATGGGCCTCTTTACATGTGTCAGTGTCTGTGTCTGCCCCAACTCGCTCTTCTGCCTGTATGTTGATGTTTGGTTGTCTCAGGACATTTCTAGGCAAAGAGTAGGCCTGATGACCAGCCAAACGCAGCACGCCTAGTGTGCAAGCAATCCCGAGTGGCTACGATAGCAGCCGTAGCACAGAGAAAGAATGAATATATGCAGGAAACCTCATTTACCTGCAGGATGTCAGGTGTATGGCTCTTGAGTCTCTCCCGACTAGCAATGTGAATCTCTGGTTGCTCACAGGGCTGGTGAGTGTGCTCACATAGCTTCAGCTAACAGCTAACAGCTAACAGCGATAATCAGAGTTTGTGGGCGTGTGCTGCAGCTGGAACTGTGCCACAGAGGTGGAGCCCAGTTTGAATGTTGTGTTTGCAAACAGTAACAAAAATTCCTGCAGACCCTACCTTCAATTTATGGCCCCAAAAATGAACTGATTCAGTACACAATTGTAGTCTATGATTTACATTTAGGGGCCACAGCTACCTTTACAAAGAAGCTGAATAGACTGAAACTCATTCCATATGTTGATAAAATAAAAAGAACTCCCTACAATGTATAGGAAAGGTAGTTTACAATGAAGTTTCAAACTAAATTTAAACTTTTGTACTTTATCAATTCATTGAAAAAACAGAAGCTTCCAAACATTTCATGCAGTGTCGAACTGCAACCCTGAATGAGTGTATGTTTTCTCACCAGCAGGCCACGATGGGGGTCTAAAAGGAGGAAGCAGCGAGGCACTAACAGGACCAGCCTGAAGGCTTCTAGACTCCATGGCCGACAGGAAGCTCATGATTGAGGTCTCAGAAGTATTACAGCTTGAGTCAAGTGCTCCTAGCATTCAAGAGAGGACAAGATAATTAAAAACTGTTCATGGTGACATTTCACACAATGATTTAGAGATGCTTACAATCTGAACAAACAAAAATGCAAAAACTTTTTTTAGGCCATTCCTAAACATTTCTTGGCAGCAAATTAAAAGGATTCTTCTCTAATATTTCCTATAACTATCATGACCTACATGAAGACTAAAACTTACATATTCAAGCCCATACATGTCAAAATGCAAATCATGTATTATTGTTATTATGCGTTGTATATTCAGACAGACAAGGCACAGAAGTCCATGTGACATCATGAATGATCTACCGTTTGAATGATCTGACCCATTAAACACACGGTGGATTACAATATTATCGCACTCACCTGCTGCAGCAGAGAGATGTGATGTAGTGTAGGTGGGAAGCTGGTGGGTTGATGTGTAGCTTTGCCGCTGGAGGAGCTCTGCATCAAGGTGTGCTGCACCATAACTGGAACTGTATCAACACAAAACATGCACATACATTCAAGTTGTAATCCTCAAAGGTATCAGTGAAGCACTCAAACATGTATGACCTGCACAAATAGCTTTTCTTGACACACAGCATTCTTGTTTTCAGTGACAGATTCTGTAGGCCTGCCCACACCCTATTTGCAGATTGTTGCAGAAAATGCAACAATGGCTCGAAGAAGCATGCCATGCTACAAATATGCTATGTTTGGTGTGGCGTGCTATTTTAATGTCATTTAGGCAAACAACTTAATATCTGACATATGTTTTTTTTGTTGCTTCTCTTGGGAAAATCATTGGAAACAGAAATAAAACCAGAGGTGGGCTAATCAGAGGCAGCCAGCTCGACCTAAAGTGTTCCCTTTTTGCCAGAAGGAAAACATCTGTGGAAGGACTCAGAGCAGAGAGGGTGTCATCCACAGCTTGTTCTTGTCCCTTTTACATACACAGATGTGGGATATTCTCTTATACAACGCTCCTTTGGTATTCAACTATTAATCTGAGAAACACTGACACAACATACAGCCAAGCAGGGAACGAACCCATCGGCCTCAAAGCCAGATGCACATTAAAACACATCTAGCACGATCCAAAACAGCAGCTTTTCTTTATTCTAAGTACTAAGTGAACGGTTTCATTTACACAGCCAGAGAGGTATAAATCTGACCAAATATTTAACACTGAGGTTCTTTCTCTTTGTTTCATTAAGCTGGATAGTATTATGTCAAATGTGTTTCTCTTACTGTTGTATTTGGCTGCTTTAGATTTCAAAAGCCTTTAATCTAAAAATGGTCAACATGGTGTAATAGTTTGTTTCCTCAGCAGTTGAGGCGAATGAATCAACAGCCGCAAACTCTTGCTATTTGGGTCACACAGATATGACAAGAGGACAACTGAGATAACCTAAGGCTGCTTTTCTAATCAGTACATTGTCTGACTGTTTGCATTACAGTGTGCTATGATTTACTTAACAAAGCAAAAAGGATTTGGTGTACACTTCACTAAAACGATTTACCGTACATTTACTTTGGGAAGAATTTTTTTTTTTTGGTGATGCTAATGAACACAGTTATTTGAAAGGAAGACTGACAGTATAATCAACCTGATGTTTGACAATCATAGCTACTTTGCTGACTGTTTTTAACACTTCAAAATACCTTCTTACATACAGCCAACATGCTGGAGCTCGCTGAGATGCATAGGCTGTTATTGCACCAGCATAATTAGTGCACCACAGCTAAGAAAGACAAAAAATGTCATACCCTCTGATACCAATGTGAAACTTACCAATAATCAACTGACTATACCAAAGTAAAGCCAATATTAAAGTGCAATTCCTTGAGAATATGATAAAACAGAAGTGTTTTCATCTTACAGTTTCAATAATCCAACTGTTACTATGAATCCTAAAGCAGCTGCTTATCAGTCCTCCACATCATGTTTGCACCTGTTTGTACAATTATCACACATTATTTGACCATTCATGTCAGCACTAAAGTAATAGATCTACTTGATCTATTGGTCTTTTTGTTGTTGCTCAGAGTGTTTATCTCTGTCTATATCCGTCCCACCCTGATGGGTACCGTTCACATTTGGACCAGTACAGTATTGATTCCCGACACCTGGGAATCAGTATCAGTACTTTACCAATTCGTGGTACTTTTGTGTGTGTTTATGGGGTAATAAATGTTATTTTGTTTAGTAATAAAATCCTAAAGTATCTCAACTTAACATATTTATTTCTCAAGATATGAACTGTAGTGTACTGTAACATATTAGTTGTCTTGCAAATTTCTTCAACATGAGAACTCTTAACTATGGTTAACTACAACTTAATAAACGAACAGCATCTGAGCATTGTTTCTTCTTCATAATGCCCATATTTGGCATGGAAAATCACCTACTCTTTCACTACCTCACAGCGTTTAGGTACTTAAACATGATACCATTTGATTTTACATAAACTGGTACTCAGTACTAGTGATGGTATTTGGTTGGAACCTATAAAAGTATTTGGTACCCATCCCTACCCACCCAACAGGTCACTAGAGGTCTGCTGAAGGTGTCTGCCTGTTAAAGGAAGGTTTTTTAATGCTATAAGTGACCAAGACTATTCTCTGTGATTGGTTAAAGTTTAGATAAAGTAGTGTTGACCTGCTTTTTTCTTTCAAATGCCTCATGCTAACACTTGTTGTGTTAGGTCTGTATAAACTGACTGACTGAAAAAACAGAAGTGAAAGTGATCAGGTTTTAGACCTGCAGCATATGCAGGGTTGAGGTTGCAAAAGTAAATGCTACATTGATGTCAGAGACAACATTAGACCAGCAACTTTCATTACTAAGGAGCAGCATAAGGAGTGGACACGTCGCCCCTTAGCTCTTAGGTAACAACAAAACAGCTAAATGGCACCAATTTAAGAGCCATAACTGACATGATTAGCATCTCAGGCTAGTTACCCTTCTTGTTTATGATTTCACCTGAGCACCTGAGAGTAAAGTAAAACAGACGATGATGAAATGCTTCTTTTAGCTACCTAGCAGGGAAACTTATAACACGTAGAAAACTCATTGCTCTGTAGTTTCTGTAACTCTGCACAGAGCCATGCTGAGGAGGCGGTGTGTTAGCCAAAACTAGCAGGGTGGGAGACAGAAACTGAGATCCCCTCCAACTCCCAGAAAATTCCCACATCTATCCAATTCCTCCAGTGTTCCCAGTAACGGCAGAGACTTCCCCACTTCACTCCAAAACAAACTAGGCCCTCCATCACCGGTATTTCCTCAGGAATGCGCCCTCTGCTTCATCATTTACCTGGGCTTGACACTCGCCGTGCTGCGGTCATAGGCCCATGAAGCTACGGTCTGTGCTGGAGCAGCCAGCGCGTCCGCAAAGCTGGAGGTCGGGTAGTTCCTGTCCATCATCCGGTGAAAGATTCACTTCCCCGACGGAGCTTCGTGGAGCAGCGGACACGCATCGTAGCAGCCCGGGGTCCGACCCACCGACCCACCAACAGACCGACCTGGGCAAGCGAGGCAATCCGGTCCGAGCACCTTGCAGTCCTGGGAGCTGCCGATACGCTGCGCGACGTCCTGGATGAAAGTGTGCCTCTCGCCTTCAGTGTGATTTCATTAGTTTTTGTTCATCTCTCGTCATGAAGAGACGTGCAAGCCCTGCATGGTTTCTCCTACCCATGTTAGTTTTTTTCCCAGGATGCACCGCCGCAGACTTTGGCTGGAAGTTTTGTAGTTTTCCTTTCTGTCCACCTAAATTCAGAAATACCTCATCTGTGGTCTCCCTCACAACCTTTCAGACACACACATGTTTTAGCGTTTTTAATTTTCATGTTAAGCAATTTAATTTGTTTTATGTGTGATCCATCATAATTGACTGATGGTGCATAAATCAGTTATAAACATTAGTGGCACAGGAAACATTTTGGAGACCCCCTTCTTCTGATGTAGTGTTACTTTCAGCAATTACAGTTTTTGTCAACAGAACCTTCAACTATAAAGTTAAATACAAATGCTACTGTCCAGATTTGAAGTGTTATAAGGACATAACAGATCCATATGCCCAAATCTCAGGGATCTATGTAACTAGATTATCTAGTCTTTTCCCCCACAATTAAAACAAAAACAAAACAAAACAAACGAACAAAAGTGTTTTGTCAGCCAATATTATTATCATAATAATATGATATGAAGTCTGTTCCAGATTGATGGGCGCATCAAGGTAAGAAGAGGCACCCATAAAGTGATGCACCCATGATGCCTAGTGCCTGCAGTACAAGCCTGTGGGGGCAGTGCTATAATCCGGGGTCAGGTCCAGCCCTTCATCATTACAAGATCTTGGTTAAACATTAATGCAACACTGGATGTGTGACATTGCAGAAGCTTATCAAAATAATATCACAGCAAATGCTTGCTGTAATAAAAGCTAATGGTTGTCCAACTTTTTTTTTTTTTTTTGGGTGGGGGGGGCTGTGCTGTATATTTCTGTTCTATTTCTGAGATGATCACTTCCACACTTTTGTTTAAGAAAATTTCTAATAAACTATTAAGATGAGACAAAATCATCACATATCAAAATATCCACTTTATTCAAAATATCCATTCAAAAAAAGATTTTCATACAAGATAGAAATGCCTTAGATCAGCTTAAAAATGCATGTCTTCAAATGATGTCATGGTGATACCTTGGTCATGACTTCTTTGTGTTTTGCAGTCTAACAAGACCTCTGAACCATCCAGGTTTGTGTTAATAAAAAATCGAGAAAATGACATTCTTTAAGTGTGTCTGACAAGTCCTGTTAAACATCTTTTACTTTTAGATATAATCCTTTTTAAATGTCTTATTTATTTAGGTTTTATTTTCTACCATTATTTCAAAGACTTTGAAGACTTCTCACTTCTTGTTTTAAATGGTACATTTCACATGTCATTACTACCCAGACTTATTATTCAGAGTAAAAATTATGTCAGAATTAATGGAACAACGGAACAAAAACAACATGCAATAGGATTATGATGAACACTTCAAATGGGATTAAAGTGAAGCAAGCTTGTTAAACAGAGCATTATAAACTTATGTTATCCTTAAGACATTGTGTCAGTAAAAACATAAACCAAAACGCCATAAAATGTAGTACTGCAGTTTTTTGGGGGGTTTTTTTGCTTCTTCAGGAGGATACATGAAGCAGCAAAGCTGTGTTAATCAATCTCTTCATTCTAAATTAATACTTATCATGACTTGAACCATCACCCTGATCCTGCTCTCAACCCTTCAACGCTGTGACTAAAACAAAACATTTCTTTTAAAACTTCAAGCTCTTATATCCACGTTCAAAATTCTTCATTTTCATTTCAAAAAGAGCAGCAACTGGATATCTCAAAGCTTATTCAACACAGAGTTGTGGTAATGGTAAAGAACGTAACCACAGCTGTGACAGTCGTCAACGGAGTACATGTTTTGGTGCAAGCTGGTTAAAAAAAACACTGCAAAGGAAAACACAGACTAAACAGAAGTAATATAATTGTATAACAAAAAAAAAGCTTCATCAGAGCAATAACCAGGATGTGTAAAAAAATTAAATCTTGTAATAAGGAAAAATGGTACACAACACTGAGCCGTGCAGCATATTGTAATACACAGCCGGCTGCTTCATGCTGACAGACATACTGATAAGATGTCCTCAGTATTACCGCCGAATACTTCCAGCTCTGGAGCTAAGGACAAAAAGAAGAGAAGATGAGAAAAAATGCCTCAGTCTTATCTGACTTGACTGCATGAATTGTGTACTTGAAAAAAACTTAATTATAAACAGAATCTCAGAACAAAGGGGTTGTTACCCAGGATAAGGAGGAGGTGGGGCATCATGCTGTCCACTTTTTGCTATCGCTTGCTCATAGGACGGCAACCCCGGAGGCTCTACGTCCTCTAGCAGGTGTGGGGGTGCAGGTGGGATCACAGGTTGTAAAGACACCTCCTCCAGTCGTCGCATTATAAGAGAAGCATTACTTCTCCTGGGTCGAGCTCGAATGGAGCTGTAAAGAGTGAAGACACAGTGTATAGATCATATTTATAATGCATTTGACTGTTATATAATATTCAGTTAAAATGGAGTTGCATAACTATGATAATAACCATCCCTGATGTAAAATATGAAGCCCACTTTTGGATATTAATCCAAACTGTTTTGGGTCCTGGCTCAGTATAATGATGAACTTTGAAACATGATGAGCATCTTGAAACAACTTCAGCTAACATCACCCATAGCTCTGTACAAGAGCTGCTAATATCCTTTGCTTTTAGAGTAGGAAAAAGACAGATTTCAAACATGAAAAAGCCTTGCTCTGAGTAACTCATTGGGAACCCTCTGACCTTGACCTTGACCTTTAGTCAATTTTTACCCTGCGAATAATGTGATACCCTCACATTTTGCTTATTTTCTTCAATACATGTGTAAGTTCTGTTTCATGAAAAGCAATGTGCATTAAAAAATACATCTTGTATCATTCATTATAAATATTTCTGGGGTAAAAGCTGGACAAGGGTGTTTACTTTCACTTTGCTGTAAAACACCTAACCTAACATCAACTCCTCACAGCGATCAGCAGGTATAAGAAATTACTTCATCAAAATATATCTTTTTGCCTTTGTGGGCACAATAGGGACTCACTTTTTCCATTTGGTTCAAAACAAGTTAAAAAGTCCTAACAGAAGCTTAAATTGAGTTCTTCTGTCCTTCTTTAAAACAGTAATTGCTTTTGACAGATACAATATTCATCATAGCTTTGAGGGCCACCATTTCCAAGAGTAAGGTAGGAAAGTCATGGTGGAGGCTCATAATGGCATTGAATTGAAGAGACTGAATAATGGTTATGAATTGTTGCAACAGAATCATAAGAACTCATTTAAACCTTGTTTTTGTTACTGTGCATGTAAAATTGTGGTTTTAAATTTGACACAAAAAGCAGAAAAAAACATTTTTTTAACAGTCATTTTCAGGGAAAACATAAAAAAAATGTGTGTCAGTTTTAGCTTTCCCCTTGCATTGTGAAAACATCCTTTGAATGTCTTCAGATTTTGTCACTTAAAATAAGCAATTGACAACATGAGTGTGAACTTTAGGGGTATTTTTCTGGACATTTTCAATTATCAAGTAATAAAGGAAATTAAGCCAAAGCAGGAATAAATAGATGTAAAACGCCCCCTAACTCACCTTGCACGGCTTATATCATCCTTACATTTTCCTTGACAGAAATACCAGACTAGAAGGCCGACAATAACAATGGAGACTCCAGCAGCAATCAGTCCCACTAACAAAGAGGTCACATCTACCCGAGAGGCACGCTTGTCCTTATCTGTGGAGTATTAGAGTAACATACAGTACAGTGCACAGGGATCGGGCTAGTAAGGACAAGTGTGAGTTGAGCTACATTATAAAGAGAGCAAACCCTCAGTGGATCATCTGTATCATCTTTTATTGCACCTATAGCCTCCAAAGTGAGGTGATTTATAGTGTGAAGTGCCAAATTAACCAGACAGGCAGTTATTAGATATAGTTAGTTCTCTTTTTCTGATTCAAAACAAGTGACATTTTAGCAACACATCATCTTGTAAGCAAAGCAATAAATCTAAAAGCTACAGTGGACAGCTGAGCAAGTGGTGTAACTGGTTTTGAGAGCATAAGTAGTGTATTTGCTCTTGCTAAGAGAGAGACACTCTAGTTCTTTGACAACACAAATCTATGTATTACTTTTGCTGTTATATTTTTGTGTAAAGTCACAATGGGGTTCCCTGTCTCTCCTTACCTGCAGTGTATTTTTTCCAGAAATCATCCTGCAAAACAACACATCACTGTTATAGTGAGGTGGTGCTGAGAGCTTTTTCATTTTCTAGAACAGTCATTCAATGAGCAGCATCACTTAACTGTAGCTGGGACGTTTTCAAAGACCTCTCTCGCTTCTTCATAGTTACAGGTTTCTTCATAACACTCTCTCTCTAGATTTCCTGGCACGAAAATCTCAAAATCGAACCGGTTGAACAGTAGGTGGCGACCCAGGAACGAATTTGCGTCCCCCTCATCTACAAACACTGAAGGAAATAACATAAGCATAAATTAAGGGAAGAATTATGGGGTTATAGCTAATTAATGTGATGTAATTACATGATGTCCATGTAATTCTCCTACCTTCTTGGTCTCCTTCAGTTTTGGACAGCAGCCTCCTCACACAGGCTAGATCTCCACATGACAGGAGTTGAAGGAGTATGAACAGATGAAGAAACATGGTCATATGTGCACCTGCGCGCGGACAACGGGTGGGGCATGAATGAACAGTCCAGAGGGCAGGGTACTGTCAAAAACACTCACCCGGTAACTTCTAACCACTTCAAACCTCTACAGGAACACTTAATTTAAACAAAAACAGAATCAAATATCCATTATTTTCACAAACCAAGGGGGAAAAAATATCGCATAATGTTTAAAAAAGTTCAGATAAGTGGGTTTAATGAGTAGAAAGGAGCGACAGAGACGAACCTCGACGCCGATTAGATGAGTCAGGGAACTTTCACGGAGAGTCATAAACAACAGCTGGGTTCAGCAGCTTCCTTTCACAAAGTTTTCCACAGCTCATTGTTTCTCAGTCAGAAATACAGGTTAAAAATAGCTCTTCTACTTCACGAAGAGTCCAAGAAAGTTCCAGTGTTTCTGAGATAAAGGTTTCTGTTTACCACCAACAGATGTGGCCTCTGGTCTTCCTACATTACCTGCGCAGACTCGACCAATCGATCCCGTTTACCTGGATAACACGATGAGGTCTGAAAACGAAGGCGGACACTAGATGGCAGCTGAAACCAAGGAAGAGAAAATACTTCTCTGCTGAACTTTTCACACAGAAGTGTTACATAGAATTACACGTACATCATCTGACTTCTGACTCTGACTCAGAAACCACAACTCCTCCCAAGGCCAAGTCATTTACTGACCTAACTCCTCGACACATTTGGTCTGCACTTGTTGGTTTTGCTGTGTGGCCTACTTAGACTGTTTCAATGGTTTTGGATTTTAGCAATAATAGGGTGACCATATTTTTAAAGCCAAAAAAGGACCCCCACTAAATAAGAAAAAAAGCTCCATAACCCATTCTTTAACGTAAACACTACTTTTCTGATTGTAGTATAATATTGAATTAAAGTTAAAAATAAAGAAAATGAAAATGTTTGTTGGATTATTTTTTTTCTTTTTTTTGCACATACGTTTTTAGATTAAAAAAAAAGCCAAATTCAAACCTTGCTCTCACAATCTTTACTGTTCATCTCAGAATTTTGATATTTAAGCTCAAAATTTGATTTTTTATCTCATAATTTAGATTTCCAAACTAAAATTCTTGACTTTTTTTTCACAGGTTTAAATTTTCAGCTCTGAATGTTGACTTTTTGTCTAAAAAATTGACTTTCTATCACCTAAGTTGGACTTGTAAGCTCAAATAATTGACTTTTATCACAGAATTTGACTTTTTAATCTCAAAATTTCTCTTTATGTTGGCTAGAAAAAAAAAACTCTTAACACCAGTTGCAACCACAACATGAAGAGGGGTATTACCATATTTCTGCAGTTCATCTGTATAAGTGTATTTCCACTTCAGCTTTTTTCTGTCTGAGAGCACAGTGCAAGCAGTGAGGAGCAATCCCCGACAGTATGGAGAGTTTCATAATCCACCAAAAAGGAGAACATGTGTGGGCAAGAGAGGTCACTTGGCCACCCTAAGCAATAAGATAATTAGTGAAAAAAAGACAAGATCATTAGTTAAACAAGGTATTTTAATTTAAAAATTAAGTTAAACATTAAAATGAACCTTTCAAAATCATGAACCAGTTTATTTTTGTGTTTACTTAAGAAAACAAGAATGATGTGGATTTTAAAATGAGATTTTTTTAATAAACATACTGTGGCTGTATTTACAGAGAGATTTTTCCATTTTAGACATTTAGCTTAACTAGGACTTAAAGGACCATCTTACTTATGACCCATGACCCATTAAAAGTGTCAAGAGCCATTATTTTGCTGCAACATCTGATCCGCTTCAGTCTCAATGTCTTGCTCATGTTTACAGTGTTGTACCTACACTTCTTAAGAGTGGGCACAAATTACTATTACAACACAAGGCTTAAATCTTCTGGTTCGTTGGACTTTTTTACAAGCACTAAACCTCTCTTAGATTGTCTCAGTAGCTCAGGGGCTGGTGACTACATCACTACACTATTACACACAAGCCTTGTATGGGAAAAGGTTAGGACACAGAGTGAGGAGTCCTTTTGGCTGAGAAAAGACCAGCCTTAGTGATAAAATAGCTACACTTAGCAGGCTTTTTCCTCCACAACAGATGGTGACTGTGGCGAATTTAAATTCATCACAGACAGAAAACATGAAGCACCACAGTGATAGTAGAGTTTCCCATTCTGCTGGCAAACCCTCCTGCACAACAGTGTTTATGTTTCACTCTCTCCATGTAAATACACGTATCTGTCTCTGGGCCTCTTGATCAGTGTTTATGTAAAGCAGAGATAGGATGCAATTGAACATTATCGTGGTGACTACTGGACGGTGCTAATTGAAGAGCAGTGAGAGACTGTCTCTTGTGTTTGGCTACGCTTCTGGACACTGTCAGAATATCTAAGATTCACCCAGAGGAATGTTGATGTGAAAAAAAGAGGGGGAGTGAAGAGCTTTTCCAGTTTATAATGCTGGATGACATTGCCACCATAAACCTCTGCTGTATATTATAATCATTAATACAGTCCCATTTATGGGGGAACCGTCCTGTCAAACATCACCTCACTGAGGAGGTGCTTGTATCTATACAGTGTGATAGGAGATGAGCTGAGGAAGTATTTAGGTTCCTCATTCAAGTAAAATTACCTGTACTGCTATGAAAAAAGACTTTGCTGTAAGGGAAATGATCTTGTGAAGTTACGCTGCTGGATTTATTTTAGACATGAATAGCAGAAGGATCGGTGTAAGATAAATTGTCCTGACTCAGTGTGGTTCTATGTTTCGATTACAGGCTGTCAAACAGTGCAGATCTATACGATGCACATATTGTTTGTGACAAGCAGCCAGTTTTACTCTTTGTACAGATGGATATGATTAGTTCAGTGGGATCCCAGCCTGGACACGTCTTAAATATGACTCTCAAATCGTAATCTTTTTCCAAAAAAGTCCCCAACCAAAAAGGATATAGCAGCTTGATAATCACATGACCTTGTTTGTAATGTCCATTTAAGAAGTTATGATCTATTTATTTAAAAATATGTATATAAAAAGAGAAGAAAAATAACAGAAATGTAAATGCATCAAATGTATGCAAATCAAGATGAAAATACTGAAGCTCCCTTCCACATTCGGTGATAACCCAAACTGCGCATGCAAATGTTTCCCTTTGAACAGCTGCAGCTCCTAAATGGATTCAAACTCATTTGCTTTTCTTGCAGAGCCCTCCTGTATCTGTTTGATAAGAAGAGGTCATGACAGTTCCAGCAGATAAACCAACTGCAGCATGCAGTCTTTGCATGTGGGATGTGTCACATCTACATAACAGATTTTTACAGATGTGAAAAGGATTTTGTGCAGAACCAGAAACATAGCACAAAGACTGTTTTGCTTGCAGAGAAAAGGTGCACTCACAGATTGAAACCAAGATGATACATCTTGCAAAAATTCTATTAAGTTCCGATCAGATTGGTTTTATCATCTCTTCACTCCACCTTGCGGGTGGCTCTGGTGAGGTTTTGCTCTTGAGAATGTGTTTTGTGATTTACACCCACTGATAAGAGCTGGGGATGCTGCTCCCCATGGACAACCGGACAGAAGTGAGCGGTGAGCCTCTGCAGACCTCTGCTATGATAGGAAAAAGAGCACACAGCAGCAATAAATGTATACCTCTAATGCTCATTTAATCGGGGAGAAAATATTTTAGTGGCAGAGTCTAGAGTGATCAGATTACCTCATACACGGCACTTAAAGCAGTAACAGGGATGAGCTGTGGCTTTATTAGTCATATAAAAAGCACCATGTATTTGTGGTGGGGGTGGGGATTCATTGTCAGTGGTCTGCTCTTTGTCAGTCTGTGCTGATTTCATCACAGCCCCAAAGGGAGAGAACTCTAACAGACCCCTTTTACACCTAATGCCTGGGCCATATATCATTAGAGTTCACAATCTAATGTTGGACCATTGCCTGAGAACAGATTTCTCTGAGGGATAAATAGCACTTTAGTTTACATCAATGAATGAGGGCAAGAACTATAAAGTGGAAGTTAGAAGTCTTTGTTTTCCCTCTTTTCATGGGCATAAAGAGCCAGTGAGTCACACCAACTACAGATGAACTGTATCCATTAGTGGACAGTCTTAGATTTGCAGTGGCAGTGACTCAGCCCACAGCACAAGCTCGAAGTGTTGATGTTTGGAGTCTGACCTCAGCAGATGGGGTCATTTTAAGTTCACTTTCCTATTGTCACCTCTCATGTGCGCCCAGACAAGTGACCCTCTCACTACAGGCTATTTCTCACCCCAAGTCACAGCTCACCTAATACCGACATGTTGTCCTTTAAACAAAACCAGATGTTGAGAGCTGCTGGAGGACGAACCCCCATTAAAGTCAATGTATAGCTTTGTGTAAAGATGATAAGGCAATGAGTGGGGTGTCCAGGAAGAGTGATTGTACTGTAAATGTTTGGTCCATTAATGGTTAGAGATGCATGATGAAGTTTTTAACCTTAAAGCAAAATATAAAACTGCCAGTTGAATTAGATTTTTTTGTTTTTATGAACTTATTTGAACTCTAATACATGTAAGAATCTCTTAAAAAAACAGGCAATCACAAGTGAACTCCATTGATCTTTAATTGGAGGAATATAAAAACTGATCATTTCAGTCATTAAAGAAAATTATGGTGGGTCAGGCAGTCTAAACAGTTGGGTTAAGGTGGAATTAAGCAGACGGTGATAGGGCTTGCAGGCTAGTCTTGACGGTTGCGAGGTTAGCTTTCCAGGCACTGAGGCTGTCGTGCAGCTGCTGCCACTGCTGCTTGCCAAAGGTGCGGTGTGTGCTGTGGCTGGTGGATGAGAAGGAGAAAGACAGGAATCAAATGTGGGCCAGAGTCAAGCAAAAGAGTTAAACGAACTGCAAAAAAGAATGAGAAAAATACCTTATGGTAATAATTTTGCTTTTGATACTCATGAAGTCTGTGACGTTGATCAGAGGGGCCTAGGCTAAATTCAGGAATGTTAAGTAATCCACATATCAATTTACTATGATAAATAAACTTAGGGCTCTGCATATAACAGAGAACAAAGCCTCCTTGAAACATAAAGCAGCCTTTCAGTTCTCTCCTTTAGTTTTTAATGTTTGTAAAAATTTTAAAAAGTGCTTCAGTCAAACTAGTATTAAATGCTTAATATAGTTCAGACAGCTCAAGCAACAAGCTTCACTGTTTACAAGCAACTATAAACAAGACTGTATGTCTGGAGGCTCCAAAAGTTCAAGAGCTGTTTAGAGAACATTAAATCATGTCTGAATATGAACCAGGCCCACACTGGCTTTGAATGTCCCTTTGATAAAGATCTTTACTCAGTACACGTTGAGCTACGTGTAATGGTTTGATGAATGGACTTACCTCACAACAACTTTCCTCTGTGTCTGGTCGATTTTGCAGTACACCATCTTGGTACGAACAGCTACAAAAAAGAAAGAAGACATTAAAGGAGTTAAGTTTCAGCAAAATCTAGGAGAGAAAGCAAATCAATCGCAAGTGACACAGGAATGAAAAATGAGACTGGAAATAGGAAGCTGGTCCTGGTCACAAAACACTGGGTGTTATTGTTGGTTCTGTGCCATATAAAGTCCTAACTCAAGTCTTTTTGTCACAACTGCATGCTTCTTATTCGAGGGAAAATGAAGACCATTAAGAGAAAGTGTCCAGCAAGTATCCCTTTGAAGTGCCTAGTAGTGGAACAAACAGCATGCTCAATGGCACACGGTAAAGATTCATGTGAGGTGAAGTGCTTGTACCGTCAATGACAAAGGCTTCAACGTCCTCCGCTCCGATCTGCAGCTCCTGTTGCATGGTGTCAAAGGAGATCTCCTTGAATTCCACCGCCATGCCCATGAATGTCAACAGACGCATCTTGGACATGTTCTGCTCGTGAGACAGACCTGCAGAACAACACGCAGGGATCATTAAGCACAAAGCAGTCACAGTCGATTAACCTCCACTCGGGGAGTTTCCCTGTGATAGCTGTTGCTACATTTAGGAGCACACAGTCAGGGAATCTTCTCATTAACACAAACATAATTCTACATTGTCTGTTTTCAGAGTCCATCCTACACAAGCTTGTAATTGGACCAAGGTCTTTAGTAGTGAGAAAGAGACATACTGCTGACACACATACATTCCTGTATTGTGTCAACAGAGCACACTGGATTGGTTTGAAGAGTTGTTACATTACTACATTTCAAAACAATAACAACTAAAGGATGCTTTTGTTGATCAAAAAAGGGCCTGGCATATTTTCCATGTCCTTTTTGCACAGCACAGATGTACAGTATGCATGCAGCAACATGTCTTATTAAAACTAAATCCTGTTTTAGTTTTAGTCAAATCAAAATAGCAGGGTTCTTAAAAAAGTTGTAACAAACTGATAAATGCAGACTGTAATACATCACTGCCCTTGAACATGTAGTGTTGTTTCATCCTTATCAGAGAATTAGAAAAACTGTATTTATCTACTTTGTCTTTCCATGACTTATTTCCTTCCTGCACGTTTGTTTTTCTTCCTAGACTCTGAGCAACTTACGAATTATTACAGCACTGTTATCTTCACTGTCACCACAATTTGTTTTTGTATTTTCATTCAGGGAATCTGGTTCTATTTTGATGGGTTAAATATAGTTTTTAGAGCGTATGTTCAGTGTTTTTTTATTCCATGCTGCTCTTGAACGGGAGCTGCTTTTTGCACAGTGTAAACCCTGTGTTTCAAAATGTGCTGAATAAATTAAGCTGCCCAGTTAATTTTTCTTTCCTTCACATGTTGTCTAAATCTACAACAAGCTGGTTTTGTTTGTGTTTGTGCTAAAGTGACGTACTTACCAAGGGAGTCAATGAAGTCTTTGTTATTCTGGTAAAACTTGACGTATGCTGCTAACTTTGCGCTCACAAAGATGGTCAATAACTGAAAAAAAAAGCAGTTGGAGAAATTAATTTACCGTACATCACCGCAGCAAAGATTTCCCCCTTGATAAACAATGGGCTAAACTATTAATATCTTCAGAAAGGCTAGCTTGATGATCCATGAAATCTCTTTTACGAATCTGTGCACACACCCTATTAAGAAATATGTTTTCATTGTCTCAGCCCGCTCAGCTGGTGATGTGCAAACATTCCTGCTGCTCACCATTCAAAGTTTATGAACCAGAGACTGGTTACCAATCAAATATTAGGTTATGCTTGTCTTAGCTGTCACTGACACTTTATATCAAGCAAGCAGCGGGAACAGATCAGAGGCATTTACATCAGGGAGTTTTAATTCTGACCATGTGACTTCAAATGTCATTCTACTTTTTCAAGGCTAGCAGAATAGACAAACCCTTGAGAAAGAGAGCAGTGTTTCTTCAACTTACATCATGAATGAGCTCTCCCTCCAAGAAGCGAACAGGTTTCAGGGTGAGCAGGTGGTCGATAAGGAAGGTGTTGGGATCTTTGAGGGCTCGCACGATGCACCTTAAGAGAAGAGAAACAGTAAAAGATATGCTCAGTGTTGCTGTTAAAATATATGCTATATAAGACCTTGGTAAGAAATGTTGGAGGGATCTTCAAGTTTACCTGTGGGCATCCACACGGGCTTGTGAAGCATTGTCTTCTGTGTAACTCCCCAGCAGCTCAACCATTACTTTGGCGGCAGGCTCACTGTGAAATAAGAAGTCAGAAACTGAAGACTTTCAAGAGAATTTCCCTCACAGTTAAACAACAAATAAAGCGCTTGGCTTAAATAAAAAGAAAACAGATATTCCATCTCAAGATAACAGTCTGCTTGAGGCTGGCTCCAGAAGTACCTGAAGTCATGCACACACCAAGCCAAATAAAAAAAAAAAAAAAAAAAACAGTTTTCAGGGCCAAAATTAGCATGTTTACAGCCTCGTACCAAATCTGTATCCATTGGTGAAGTTTGCTAATTTTGCTGATGGCACACACTGTATGGGGTGAATTTTTTTTAAACAGCAGTTTGGAAGATGTTGAGATCAGCAGCTCACCCAATCAGAGACATAGCTCAAATCACGTGACTAACAGGCACCCAATAGCTGTGAGTTTGGGCACACTTCACTTGCCCTATTTCCAATATGGCTGCGCCAGCCCAGTTTTTGCTTCAAAATTAGGCTTTAGAAACAGAGGGGTGACGTCACGAAGACTACGTCCATCTATTATACAGTCAATGATGAAAACATGTCTACACTTTGTGTGGTTACCTTTTCTTGCAGTCAACCAGGGCCTCATACACTAGTCTCAAGAGTGTGTGCTTCTTCTCTGTGTTCAGGTTCCAGTCTACGATCCACTTGCGCACCTGAAGAGCAACAAAAACAAGCACAAAAAAATCATTGTGATGAATCCAGTTCTTCTGACTGTACAGCAGCGCTTTGTTATTTCAGTATTTAGTCTGTAGGTGGTAAATGTAAATAAATAACCTGATCAAGGTCCGTTGGAATGAAGGAGATGGCGTTACAAGTTGCTGCAACCTTAATGAGGCTACAGAACACAGTGTACCTCACTGGTGTGTTCTCATCCATGCCATGGAACAGGTTACTGAGCCTGCAGTATCAAAACATAAGAGATACAGCTAAGTGTTGCAACAAAAGTTATTTTTCCTTATCTATCTGCAGCACTTCTTTGATGTGCTTTTCTATCTATTTTTTAACTGCAGGCTTAAAAGAACAGTGACCCAGGGAGACTTACAGCTGCATCCTGAGGGAGGGTCTCTCTCCTTCACGGAACTTCACAAGTTTCTCACATAGACTTTCGATGAGGGCCTCCTGCTTTTCTGTCTCCAGGATTAGCAGCAAGGACACAATGCTGTTCATCACGCTCTCAACATCTGAAAACAAAATGAAACAAAAGCAAAAACTGAGTCATATGTCATGTGTCTTGGTTTTCTGATCAAGAGCCCTACTTGTAAATGTGCTACTTTCAACAAAGACAGTATTTAGTCATGGGTTAATATGACAACTTCATCACATATGACCTGACCAAGGGAATTACTGATATTCGTGCTGAGTGCCAGCACTGACTGAACCCTAACACATTATTGGTTACACTAATGCTCTCCTAAGTCATACAACAACTGAAAATACCTATTTTCCATTATTGTCCAATTTGGAATAAATGATCACAGGTAAGTTGCAGGTGTTTGCATGATTATCAGCACCTACCTTTATCGTCATCTTTGAGGCAGACATCGCACGCCTCGATGATCTGAGCCAGATCTACGTGAAGTCCACCCTCAGAGTTCTCTTCTGATATTTCAGCTCCTTTGGACTTGATGTAAGCCCTCAGCTCTGAGGCCTGTAACATTAAAGAGTTAAAAAGTTAGTTTGATCTCCTGAAATCCTCATACAAAAGTGGTTCTATCTATTTAAAAATACCTGAAATAAAATTAAATCAGGAAATGCTTTGAGGGCTTAGAAAATTCGAAACCTTCTGTGTAAGGAGTTCAATTGAGCAAAGCCAGATATCACTTACAAATCACCCCCAAAGAAAAGTTTTATTTCTGTCTCTCCTCTGAATTAAATGCAATTTTCTTTTTTACTTATTTTTCATCAAATGCAACATTTAATTTTTTTTTTCTTTTAATAATTTGTTTCTTATTAATTTTTCCTCCTAAACTTCTGCTTTTATGACCCAACAGTTTTGTTTTGGTGTATTTGTGTATCCCTCAAAAGAGTTTTCTATCAAATCAATACAACTACCTATCTTTATCATTATCTTTAACTGCACAGTTGTTTCTTATCACTTTGGGAATAATATTATTATTACATTATTAGGTAGAACTTAACCAGCTATAGTTCTGGTGTCTTAATTTTCATGCTGTAATTTCTTTGTTTATATTGAGGTGTCACGCTTAGCTGCTAGCAGGTTCGGCTAGCCCAACGGTACACCTTTAAAGGACTTTAAACCAAAAGAGTGGTTAAGACATTTGTGCCGAAAACACAAAACAGCGATGAATTAAGGCGACTACACCCACAGCCACCTAGGTAGTAAGTTTATTACGAATAAAATTGTCAAAAATGTGCTTCAACTAGTGTTATGGCCACTCTGCTGTGTGCATGTAACTGTCAGCGCCTCGGTTAGCATGTCTCCAGCTAGCATGCTAACTTCTCTGGATCAAGAGCCTCGATCGATATGTTCATCAACACAGGAATCGATAAAAGTAGGTGATAAAAACCACGGGCAATACCTGATCTTCTTCCGTAATATCGATAAACGCCGGGACGCTCATGTTGGGTGATTTTGTGAGCCCAGATGATGAAATCCACGCTCTCACCACGGCCGAGACCTGAGCGGAAAAGAAAAAGAAAGAGAGCCGGTGAAGACGATGCTCTTCCGGGGTCACGGTGTTAAAGCTGCAGTGTGCTTAGTTTGTTCTGGTACACTCTCTACTCTGTATCATACAGTCTGTATGTGGTCTGGAAAGTTCTGCAAGAATATTCGTCCTCCCTCTTGTAATACATTATGCAGAGGAAAACAACGACCTTGAGTATGTACCACTTTTTATGTGTCAATTATAAAAATGTACACTTTTGGAGTGGTACTTTTTGAAAAGGGGTTACAGATTGATTTATAAAAAAAGAATGAATAAAAGACAAATTAAAAAGGAATGTGAGTAGGACAAAATCAAAACCACAAAAATAACAGATGATAATTCAATATATAAAACCCTAACCCCTGCCAGATTAACCCTTGAGACCTGAGCTTTTGACTAGTGTCTATTTTTTATTTCTCCTCGCAATTTAGGGCTCAATAAGTGATATAGATAATGCCTACTAATGCACTTGGGAACAAGTCCAAAGCAGGCTTTAAAAAGTCAACAATACAATTTTAAAAATTTACTTAAAATCTTATCAGGAGCCAGTGAAGAGAAGCTAAGACAATTCTGGGTTACACTTTTAGTCTTCCTTTAGTCTAACCTGTTACCAACAATTTCCCCCCTTGTGTTTAGAATTTAGGGGCAATAAATCTAGTTTTCTACAAGGAACGCCCTATTTTTTCTGACAAAGGATTTGATTTGAGGTCAAAACGACCCGAGGTCTAGAAATTCAAATAAAAGGAGATCAATCATGTTTGACTACCAAAAGATTCTCTGTGATAAAAATGACCTTATTTTCTATATTTTCTGAGATGAATAAAACGAGACAGCTCTGACTGTTCAGAAATGTATTTTTTTTACAGATCGATTGAGACATTTCTTCTGCAGAGTTTATAGTTTGATTTGTTCTAATTTTTGTTTTTTGTTGAGATCATGAAGTAAGACATCACAAAGAACATTTACAGATTGAAAAAAATAGCTCACTGTGAGACTGATATACATTGGTACCTTGGAAAATAAGAAAGATGAATCCAATCTCCTTTTAGCCTTGACAGATGCTCATTTTTGTCAAGAGACAAAGATGGTATACAATTGAATTCTCACCCTGTTATAGGTGCTTACTTTCAGCTGGCAACCCCTCCACTTAGAGGTCAGGCAACCTCCTTAATTTTATGAGTCACCTTGACTTCCACCACCATATCCTCATCTTTCATTTGTACTTATCCAGGTATCAATCTCCTCGGTGGGAGATTAACCCTGGATGTCGTGGCTGAGAGTTACAGAGGTGAAACTGATCCCCAGGAGAGGTTATCTGATTGAGCTACAGTCCATCTGCAGGGACCACCATGGCAGGCTGGGCCCATCGGAGCACTCTAACCCGGTGACACTCTTCCACCTCACACCCGCTGACCTATTGGCGTGCTTTTGGCCCTCAGTGCCAGGTGGATTCCTGTTAATTGTTACCATGGCTGACCGTTTGGTGATTGAGGTGAGTGAGGTGAAAAGGTTAAGTGGAGCAGGGGTTCACTCTGAAACTATGTGTTCAGGTTACTAACAATAAAATGTTGAGTCGGTTGTGTCCCTGTGGAGTGTTTTCCATTTCCAACCTGAACTGCAGCTCACAGTTCATCTGTCACTAAAATATGTGTATTTTAGGGGCTTCACAGACTACAGAGACTCAGCATGCCATTTCATAATTCCCCGAAAGTCTGCTTGTCACATATTTCTCTTAGTAGGAACTGAACTCTGTTGCGTTCAGCAGGATAGATCCGCTAAAAAAAGTGTGCTGAGGGGAAATAGCTGATGGAGTGTTTCACCATAATGCTCGTATGATGCGTCATTCAGTTAGGAAGGCAAGTGCCTGGTACCAAATCCAGCCCTCACTCTCTCCTTGCCCTCACATGCTGTCATAGCAAAGAATTTATAGCTCCTTCCACACAAGTGTGCTTGTGTAACTGTGAGGATTTCATTATCTGATTAACAGCTGGTGTCAAGTGCCTGGTGTATTTCAAGTCCACAATAAGAGTTTTGGAGGCTTTGAAGCTCCAGGTGCATTTGAGACTTTGTTTTTGTCTAATTTAAAGGCTCTTTAAAATGCCACGGCGTATCATGATGCTTGATAGCTCTATCAGTGAATCCCAAACTGCTGTGTGTGTTTCACTGGTGGTACGTGAGCTTTGTGGTATGCAAGAGCCGCACTGAAAAAACCTAACAATCGCACTAAGAGTGGCTATCCTCAATGTAAAAGCAGTTTAGTTTAAATCTTTTTATCCCAGTTAACAGGGTCGTAGCTTAGGTTAAAAGTATGACTAGGAATAAATTCTGGTCCAATGTCAAACACCAGATACAGAAAGTTTTGTTTATTTTATATTATTAGAGCTTCTCTTATTCAGTAAAGGTGATGAAGAATATAGATTTATCAAAGCAGTCACAGTTACAGTTACCTCTCTCTTAAAGTCAGTTGTCTTTTTCACGTTCAAGTCTTTACCCAAGTCACTGGGCCATCAACCAATCATACTCTGGTCAGTCAGCAGTCAATACTCATGGTCACTTGTGATGTTATCATTGTTCGAACAGTGTATGGGTGTATAGTTCATATCACACAGGGCAAATAAAGCTTTGTCTGTAAAGAATTAGCTGGTCAGCAAATGCTATCTCCTCTGACGTCTACCGTAGAAAAGGATGGTCCGTCAAGTGCTGTTAAATTATCTTTTCACTAATTGCTCTAGTGTTACTTTAGAGTTTTCTTTGGTGTATTGTTTGTAGTTCTTAAATGTACGTTGAATTGGCACTTCCACACTTGTTGATTTTTGTGCTGTTGTCTGCAGCCACTGCTACTACATCATTGCTATGATGATAATTTTTCAGCTGACCTGAAGAAGCACCCTGGAAGGCCATTCATCCAACTTTTGAATCATGTTTTTGCTCCTTGTGTTATCTCCCCCTAAAACAGTGAAAAATATCCAGACTGGCAATGCCATCTTAACGTCTTCATTCACTTGCTACAGCTGTGCTTTTTTCTTTTCATCTGCAAGCAATGACAAACCACATGTCATTACCCACTCTGTCACTTTGTACTAGCATTTCAAAAAGTCAATGACAGCAACTTGTCCTGTTCAAAAGCTGTAAATTGTTCTATAGGACAAAAATCGGGATAATGACATCAGAAAAGTCCCAGCAACTCATCCCTCGTAAGTTAAATAAAACATGAGTCATAATTTTGGTTGCCCTGTTTGCTTTAGTGTTATATAAAAAGGCTTCAGTATAAATTTTTGTGTGTTTCAAAAGCAGTTAATAAAAAACTCTCATGGGAGCTTTACAGCAGAATGAATTGAGTGCAAGGCTCAAGGGCACAAGTGACACCCAGGTCCTGACAGAGCAGGTGATTCAGTGGGCACTCACTCCTGATAGAGAATAAGCCCAAAACAGACTTGCTCATCTCACTGAAATCATAAAATATTTCAGTTGTGCTGATTGTGTCATTATTGCTCACAGTTGGAAGTGATAAATTACAGATCTGTTTGGTGAGAGGTGGTATAAGTTTGTGAACGTCTGGCCCATAATATTCACGGCAGATAGTCCTGAATGTAGCATGAACATTTGACTTGATACTGTAATTGCAATAGTCATGATTCATTTGAAGGTGAAGCCTTTCTTTTATCATCTAAATCTACTATCTTATGCAAGCGTATGTGTGTAAAATTCAGAGGAAGAGTCTAACAAATCAACATTTGTCGGGCAGTCTGCTTCTTGAAATCTCAACTTCCCCTAAAGGTTGTGAAATTCTCTCAGATATCGCTTCAGATAAATCATTTTACCTGAATTTCACAGGAAAAAATTAAAGTCTGGTTTTAAAATGCACCTCTCTGTGTTTGACCTTTGTTGCAACACATTTTAATAAGAGTTGATGGAGTATTCAAGATCCGTTTCATAAACTGTGAGGCAAATCAGAGAAAATGTTCATATTATCACTCTTAAATGTTTTCTGTGAGAAAACTGAATAATTTCTTTGCTTTCTTATTGTAAAAGATGAATACATGAGGTTATGATCTTGTGTAAGGATGCATTTAGTATGAAAAGAATGTACGAGGTTTTTCTCCGACCCTCTAAAGAAAAAACAAAGTAAGAGCTTAGAGATGTTGTATTGTAAAACAAAAAGTGAATGTATTTTCCTGTTTGTGTGTGTGTGTTTGAAATATTTATGTTGTCTCTGCATCTCGATTGACCTCCTCCGTGTTTGTTTGATTTTAAACAGCACATGCTCTTCCTAAACGGTTGGCAAATTGCCTGCTCAGCCCCCTCAAAGATAAATGACTGTGCGTTAGGAGTTCATCAAGCCCAGGTGTCTGCTTTCTCCCTGTCAGCCAGCCAAGTGGTGAGTATCCATGTAAGCTAGTCTCATGGTCATCATCCAACATGGCTGCCCACCTTCCACCCACTAATTGTCTGGTTCCCACAGTTCTGCCTGCCTTCACAATCTCTGAAAAATCCCCTTGCTCAGGCTCATCTATCAGCCAGTGACCTTGTCAGGGAGCACTGCATGAGTAACTTCCCTGCTTCCCTGGGTGGAGTAAATTGCTTGTTAATTACTTATAAGCTGACCCACCCTCCCCACACACGTACACACACAGATACAAGAAACAAATAAACAAACAAAGTGAAGGTATTAACTGAGGTGAGACCACAGCGGTTTAAGTCATGATTCACGCTCTCCTGGGAGTCTTTCTGATGGAATTTTTTATTGTAGAGATATTTTCACAGAGTTCTTATATTTCTGTCATTGTGTGTTACCACATTACCCCATAAAATAAATACAGTATAACTGCTTAGCAAAAAAAATCTCTGAGTGAAAATGTCTTACTTATGGTATTGCAACTACAGAAAAGGGGAGTTTTGTGGCTTCGCTTTAGACTTTGTGAACGCATGATGGGAATTTTCTCAGCTTTATGCACACTTATCTTCTAATAACTTCATGGAAAACAGTTGGAGGCTCAATGCATTGTTGTTTTACTAAATAACTTTGCGTGGCATCATGGCTGCATACCTTAAGATACACTTGTTGGCTGTTAAGTGTATGTTCTGTTGCTTATACTTTACTAAGCTAAGATTACAAAGAGATTAAAAAGTCAGAGTTGGTGCGCAGGTTGCCTAATGGTCTAGGTCGCACCCCATGAGGTTCACTCTTGAATGGGTGGCCCGGGTTAGAGCCCGTACCCTGTTTTCTGTATTTCATTTCCCACTCTTGCTCTCTTTCATACTATCCACTGTCCTCTCATATCTCATTAAACGCTTTAAAAGCCCAAAAATCACTTAAAAAAAATTAAAAATGAATGAATACAAGTCATAATTATGAGACAAATCAAACATGAGATGGTACCATAGTAATTAGGAATGCACTATGTGACTTTTATTTGAGTAAATATCAATAGGCATCAACTACATCCTCTTGGTAGCCAACATGAATGTAACCACAATTTTTTTCCCCACATTTCTGTATTTGGACCATGTCTGGAAAGCACACAGAGAGAAATAATATGAAAGTGAAAAACTAAGATGTTGTTATCATGAATTTCAGTTTGTGAATGTGTGGAAACCAAACTGAACATATTTCTGAAAAACAGCTGGAACACTGGCCTATATACCTTTTAGCCAAAAGTTTGAATACATTTGTTATCGACAACCACAGAGAGAGAGATGAACATGATCATAAAATGAAATAAATCAATGATTTTGTCATTAGTTGCTTTCACCTCTGGTGTGCCTCTGACAATCTTCTGCTGTTATCAAAAACCTGTTGTAAAGACAAGACAGCATAGTGCCAATGCTAGCTTCTGCTGCTTTATATTCCTCAACGTCCGAAGTGGCTGCGATGAGTTTCCAGGTGATATGCAAGGATCTTTGTGTTAAAACTTGAATCCCTTTCCCTCTTTTGGCAATGTTTGCTGCACATATCTTGGGAATTGCGAATGATCCTTCTCAGGAACAGAGTTTATCAACCTCCCTGATGACACCACATTGAACGTCTGGTCAGCTTAATCAGCTGTGCTTGTTCTACTGCTCGATGATCAGTGGATCACAGGGAATCTTCTTTCATAAGATGAGACCAAATGGCTGATAGAAACATTCAGGAAGGATCTGGTGAACAGAGTTAAATGGCAAAAAAAAAACAAAAAAAAAACACCTTGTTGTTGCAGAATTGAAACTTAATCTACACATTTACACTCAAAAATGTAAACTTAATTTTAAAGATGTGTGTGTGTGTGTGTGTGTGTGTGTGTATACAGCTTATCTAATGAAGGCCCTGATCTCTGTTAAGCCCCTGTGATCACTTATCACACCAGATAACTGATCAATCACACTGCTCTGCTACCCACCACTAAGAGATTGAATGAACAGATGAGAAAGAGCTCAGTAACTTAAATTGTTTTTCTTTTTTGCTTCTGTTCATTCATTTGAATTATTATTCCTTTCCTGTGATGCAGTTGTTGCTGACGTGGGTGTACAGTACTATCAAACAGTTGGTACGTGAAATACCACTGTTATCTTTCCATATCACTTCATGAGCAGCTCCATCATTGAAGACTGCAGTGATCAATCAAAGCCAGCTCACATTCGTGGTGTTGAGCTATCTGAGGTCGTTAATCCCACTATGCGGAATGTGTGTGCTCTATTTCAACCTCATGGCAGAAAAAAGGTTCAGTCTTCCTGGAATTCTGACGTTCCTGTCTGGATGGATCGAGTCACTGCCGTAGAACAGCAGCTCTGGTAATGATGGAGGACCCTCTTGTCATCAGAGGGTGTTTATATTCGGCACACTCACAGGCAGCTAAGAAGACCAATAAGAGTTTCAAAAGCACACTCAAACAAAGAATCAAACTCAGTCAACGTTAGCTGGAAAAATTAAATCATGAAACCTTTTGCTTTAGAGATTTCATTTCCACTTCGTCTTTCTACTTCTTCATTCAGTGTTTTTGATGGAGCTCTTAGATGTAAGCCTTTTTTCTCCCTGATATTGAGAAAGTTTCAAAAAACTGTTATTCCCCTAACAAGACACATCAGAGGTCAAAGTCTTTGCCAATTGTTTTGCTCTCTCTATTTTCCCATCATTGTGTGCAAACTTCAGACTCATCCAGTAAATGAACTTGTCTAGCCTCAGAATGAGACTCAAGGGTATGACAACAGACAGTTACCAATACAGATTTGAGAAAATGTTTTCTGATGACTGTTAACACCCCAACCACAGCTGTGAGGGTGTGACAGTATGAAGAGGCTGTGGTTTACTGTAAAGAGCTGATAAAGGCCGGCCTTGGTGCTGACACACAGGCACCTGCTGTGATGAGGCATAGGTTGATCAGAAGGACACTGTTAACATCCACAGTATACTGTGGATATAATATGTGGGCCTTAAACTAATAAGGGGAACCACTCAGAGTTGAAAACTTCTGCTTTTCTGCAAATATTTAGTCACCTAAAGCAGTGATTCCTAAACCTTTAAAGACCCAGTGGTAGTGTTGAAGTCCAGCAACCCTCCTACCACGAGAATACACAAGAAACACAGACTACAGAAATAGGCCATTCCAAAATAGAAATAAAAAGTAATATTAATAATAAAAAAACATGCCAAAGATACTTATTTTTGGTAGAAACCTCAACCATCTATGTGCACATATACCTGTTTTCCTAAATTAGCCTGCAGCTGTTGATACCATTGTTATCCTGGTTTAATCAACAAAGAAGAGGATATCATTGATTCAGCTATGCAGGGGTGTGTTTACACTTTCTTGGCTGGGGTGGCTGTTTTGGATGCATGGTTTAAATAGGAGTGGAAGGATGAACTGTATGTGTGCAAACAAAACACAAAAAATATTATAGAATTGCTATGTTTGAGTCATACAATGCATAATACATGGATGTATTTTCCATGACGTCACCCATCTGTCCAATTGTCGTCATTGGCCAATTGCTGACTCAAGAGGCGGGTTTTGAGCCACCTCACCAATATCTAGGCCTGCCACTCACATGAGCGGTGCCTTTGACTGGAAACTTACAATTAAAATCCTCTAAGCACCTGAGTTAGAAAAAATACCCCCCACACATACATACAATGTGTGCTGTTGGAGGAATTAGTGATCAGACCCAAGCTGATTTTTTAACCAGGCTGTAAATAGGTATTTTTATTCTGTAACTTTTTTTCCCTGCTTGGTGTATATTGGGTTTCTGGGTTTCTGTCTTTCTGTGGCAAGCCTCACATGGACACTCAACCAACAGTGTTTTTGGCACTGCAGCATGGTTTTATGTTTTTAAATCTGATGCTAATCTCAACTTGAATTTTTTGTCAAAATAAATCAATAATGCATGTTGACTTGGTTTAGCCCCTCTCAGCTGTTAAGCAGATCTACAGCTTTAAAGCAAAACCCAGTATGCTTTTGTGAATTGTAACCTAATGGTTACACCATGAATGAGGAGGGGAGGCAGTGTATATGAGACTCTGCTGCTGTTTTAAAAAGTTATGCATTAGCACTGACTGTCGGTCCATGTTACAGACCAGCTGGTTGAACTCCACAGTTCACAAAAATGAGAAGCAAAATCAAGATGAAACAGGATACTTATTTCAAAAAACCACCTGAGGAGGCTTGGTCACCTAACAATATAATTTAAATGAATGAAAAAAAGGTTAGCGTAACTGTCACGTTTGATTAATTTAAAATAGCTTAATTATTTCAAACAATTGCCTGAGGAAGTAAAGTTAACTAACAAGTCAAATCAACCAAACTTAGGCAAGAGTTGACTCAATAAATATTTTTTAATCAATCTTGTTGATGTTAAAACAACACAATATATTTTTGACCCAATACAAAATTTGAAGACAGCTCTTTGCATCATATTGTTATGTTGAAACAACAAATCACATTTAACAGTGTGAGGATTTGCAAATATTTAAGTAGCTTGCTACAAATTAGAAAAAAAAAGTGGACGATATGAATATTTAATTCTTCTTAAAGTTCACACCCTGAGGATGAAGTGATACTGTGTGAATGTTCAGCACGTGGCTAATTAAAACTTTTAATCAGCTGATAGGTTTAAAACAATTCTCAGACGACGGCACACTTTTCAAGACTTATTATTATTCAGTTTGAACCTTTGTTGCATGTTTATTAGTTTTGTTCTAATTATTTCCTCTTGACTTTGGTCCAGGGGCGTCCAGCTTTGATTCTATATAAATACAGAGGAGGGAGGAATCTTTGGTTTACTGATAGAGGGGAAAGGTAACAAGAAAAAAAAGAAGAGGCCGGGTGTGTGAAGGATCAGTGGACCAGTGTTTTGTCTGACACATGAAGCATGGAGATGCTCGCTCTCCCACAGATCCGTCTTCTCCGGTTCTTATCTGTAGTCTGATATGCAACACTTTGAAGATGTGAGACGGAATTAAAAACTGACGATTGTCGTTTTTCTAGTTGAGCAGAGGAACAATGAGCACACTGTTAAAAGCTGTGTTTGATATACACCACCAGAGGAGCAGTTAATTTATGTATGGTAAAGATGTTTCCACATGTATCTTTGACTGTATAAAGCCATGGGTGATAAGCACCAGTGCGTCTTTGTTATCTCAAAGAGCAGAAGCCTGGCTGTCACAAACTTCCAAACACAGCTCTGAGAAAGTAGCGAGGGAAGAAAGAGGAATATTGTTCTGCCTGTGTCTTGTTTGAAAATGTAACCATTTCCTAGAGGCCACAGGCAGATAGTGGAAACGAAACATTACAACACGCTGCTCTTTGGTTTGTTATCTGTTTGTTTCCATACCCAAAGAGAAAAAAATGAAGGTCTGGGGCTTTTTTATGCCACCGTCAGCACGTGAAAATCACACCTGGTGCTTTGTGTGAGCTGTTTTGGTCTGCACATCATGCACGTTCATCCTCGTGATTTAAAAGTGTAAATAAATCATGTTGCTTTAAAAGAAGCAGCTTAAAAAACTGCAGACTTAAGCATGAATACCGATGTTTATTAAAATTGAAAAAAAGTAATATCTTTTTCAGGTGTCGTTTTACACCAGGTCACATGTCTGTGCAGTTTATCAAACGTTTCTCTGGCTGAAACAAAAGCCTCCTCAAATTTCCTCTAACGCATCTCTTGCTGGAGAAAGCGAAAGTCTTGTGTATTTCTTGTTAAGGGTCACAGGCAGAATTGACCATTACCCTTCCTCCACACAGCCAGTGTTGTTGTTTTAAACCCTGAGTTAACCAGAGATTGATCTGAAGAATGGGTGTATTCGGGGACTGCCATCCGTCATATAGGGGCTGAAAGGGTTGTTTTCTCCCGGCCCCGTCACCTTTGATGAATCCCCGCTAAAGACTCCACTGGGGAAGGCACGGCCAGAGTTTTCTTGGCTCGGATGCACTGAGTTTTCCTTCTCTCCCTGTTTTTTGGCGGGGTACTTTCAATTGTACCACAACCTTTTGTACATTTCGTACGTTATTCTAGATCTTGTTTGTTTGTTGTGGGTGGACCACTGAGGGATTTTTGAATAGTTCTGGGAGAAATTAATTATGCTGACTACTATTTTTAGGTTGGTTGATATCCTCAGAATGACTGGGTGTTCTTCTGGTGTTCTGGTCTGCCTTTACAGCACTTCATTTTCAGAATAGAGTGGAGGTCAGAGTGCACTTTATCATCTACAACTCAGATGAATCTGTGTTCAGCCATTGGAGACATTTCTAAGGTTATGACTATTAGGAGCCAATAAAAAAACAAACAGCCAATACACTCTTACTGTCACATTCACTTCAGACCCAAGAGACATTTTCTTCCCAGAATTAATGTCTCAGCAGTGGTATTTGGCTTCAGCACCCTTTTTGAAGCACACTCACTGTTTATCCAGCTCTGCAAGTTTCTTTTTGAATAATAATAAAAAAATCCTGGTTTGTTCATGTTCTTTATCTAAAAGTAACTTTTGACCCTTGGGTTTCATTCTCTCGACAGATACATAAAAGACATTTTGACTTCTCGTCACTGCCTTCAATAGTTTTGAGGTTCATGGTTTCTTTATTTTCCCCAGGGGGCAATTTGTTTTACAGACAGATAAACAAAATTTAAGAAACTAGAAACATGATTGTGTGTAAATGCAATGCTCTCTTGATGAGCTATTGATGGGGGAAAGCTGAATCTGCGAATGTCTACAAACTTGAAAAATTTGTGACTTCATAAGCTCGGAAAGTTTAAGTTTTCTTTCTCGAAAATTTGATTTTTTAACTTTTTCAACTTAACCTCATACACCGTCTTAGTGTCTTGGTTCCTCCTGGAGCTGTCATCATGAGGCCAGGCAGGTAAAGATGTCATTCCATTTGTTTTTTTGTTTTTCCCTACTGACTGCAAGTTTGTGTTTATACAGGTTGAAATGAGGGAACTCAAGTAGAGGTAACTGCGTGATTGTGACTGAGTGATCGTGGCTGTCAAATCAAGATGCACCAGTTCAGATAATTGTATATGCTGCATTTATTTTAATTAAATTTATATTTGAGAAAGTGAAATTATAGAATACAGTTCTTTAAGATTTTGTGAGGTGTTTTAATTCTACAAAGAATAATACTTAAAAAAAAAAAAATATCATCCATTTATTCCAGGTGGCTCCACATGGGGTCCCGACCCCAAGGTTGAAAAACACTGTTTTACAGGGTTCAAAGTTCAAACTGTTTTGGGCTTATGTACTGCTTCACTGTTTTTGACGAATTATGCAGCTGCTTGTAGAGAAGACCGGTTTGCTGGAGCCTTCGAATCTCTCTGTTATCACTTCATAGAGCATTGCAACTCCTCAAGGACTGGAGCAGCAGGAGTTTCCCCAACTGTGCCCCAATGAGACAGTCACCAAAACAGGAAGAAAGAAAGCCCTGATGACACTCTGACATTGTGCAATTATCAACGAATGCCACCACAGCAGTAAGCCAGATGATTTCATCACCCATACTGTGATTTAAGCTTTCTCTCTCTCTCTCTTTCTCTCATTCTCTTTCTATCTGTCCTTTTGTCCCCCCGCCCCCTTACAGCCATCACTTCTCTTAAGTTGAATCAGGGGTCACCGACGTTCGCTGGAATCCTAGACTCATATTCCAGATGGTGACGACAGGAACTGGCGAACACTCTTCACCTCACAGCATCCTCGTCCCTGAAGGTCTCTATCTCAAATCACAAATCTGCTGAGGGCTCTTAACGTACGGTCGGTTTGGAACGAGTGTAAGACAGAAATATTTTTTCAAAAAAGAAACGACTAGATTTAAATCAGTCACAAATACTTTTTCATGTTTAACCTTTAATGGTTATCAGCCTTCAAGGTGTGCGGCAGGTAAATAGTTCAGGGCCATTGTTAAATACAGACAGCATAAGACCAGCGTTAAACCTTTTTTTTAAACCACTGACCTGTGGGGGTAAAACAACCAAAAAGATACAATCTACTTGGCAAGAACAGGAGAGGTTTCTCTCATAAAAAGGGTTCCTTGCATTTATTCACAGTTACATCCAGATAGCGCAAGATTAAAGAAGGTTAAGAAGAACACAGCCAATTAATTTTTTTGCCTGCATGAAACATTATTTCATTAAATGTTATTTCAAAATAACACAATATCAAACTCCATTTGCACACAACCTTCTTAAAAACCCTCACCAAAATCACCAAAACAAGAGTTTAAAAACAGATCAGATAGCCTATGTGATCGGATTATTTTTCCAATTATATCAAAATGAAATGACAGAAATAAACAACATTAGATCACACTATGACTATAAAGAAGTAAAAAGAAAAACAAACAAACAAACATGCATGTATCAAAAACCATTTTGAGAACAAGTTCTTTATTCTAAACCAGCATTAAAAGTAATATAAATAATGAAATAAGCTCTTTGTTGTTTACGAGCGGCCGACAGGAACTGAGCACTACCCTGCAATGGTATATTTCTTAAAGGCCTTTGAAAGCATGCTGACCATTTCAAGCTTGTAAAAAAAAAAGAAGAAGAAGAAGAAGAAGAAGAAGAAGAAGCCTGGCTGTTGTTCTGACAAATACAATAATG
Organism: Thalassoma bifasciatum; assembly: GCA_008086565.1. Classification (NCBI taxonomy): domain Eukaryota; kingdom Metazoa; phylum Chordata; class Actinopteri; order Labriformes; family Labridae; genus Thalassoma; species Thalassoma bifasciatum. The sequence goes on from RPOG01000821.1 coordinate 222,198, forward strand.
TTAAAAGATCCACAGCAGCTGCCTGAAATTTATAGACAGATTCTAAGTGACTGCATTCCTCTGCAGTTCCACATAGAGTTAAGTCTGAGTTAAGGTCAAAACCTCTATCTCTTAAACAGCGCGGGACACACACACACACACACACACACACACACACACACACACACACACTCACAGAGCAAACTCTCCCTTCCTTGGACTAATAAATAATTATCCCTTTGTGTGATGTGGCGTCCCTCCAAGGCCGAGCGTAGTTTATGTGAGTTACTTTTAGCAGAAAACAGAACAGCGTCCAGAACGGGAAAAACCCAGATCTGTCGTTTTATCTTTTTGTGCATCACTAGAAATAATTCATCCATCTGTAAATTCATTAACAGTGATTAAAAACTGCACTGTCTTTTATCAATGTCATAAAGTCCTAAATCCTCGTATGTACTGTATTTAAAGATCCTCACCACGGAAAAGGTAAAATCAACATGAAGATAAATACATTAGAAAAAACAAAAAATTAAACATTTGTGTTATTTATTTATTGATTCTTTAAACTGAATCATCTTTTTTCTTTCCTGGTGTTAATTTAGATTGTTGCCTCACCCGTTTGGTAACTTATTTTGAAAGTGGGTATGTTTGAGAAAACAGATGACTCAGAGGAGTCAGAAATGATGAGTGTCTATGAGAACGCCACGGGTCAGCAATAACAGATAAACATTTTACTTTGCCAGTTTGGAAACTCTTGTAATTTTAGCTTTGCATACACGTCGTTTCAAGATTTGTTGATACACAGAAACATTTCTTTACACACCCGAAACACTAAAAATGACAAATTTTAGCCTTGAAAACTTTGATAAATTTGAACTTTGATACAGCTCAAATTAAACTCGACACAGAGCTGATTTCAACCAATCACTTTTGACTGGTGCTCAAGAAGCTTCTGCTTTAACTCCAGCTTCATATTTAGAGAATTAAACCAAACTCCTCTTTTCTTCTTGCAAACAATAATTCACTTACACTTGAACCTCAAAAAAAAAAAGAAAAAAAAAAAAGAGCAACACCTCAGCTAATGCAAATGTGATGTTAGTCACCGAATCTCCTCAGAAGTGTGCTGTGTGTTGGCCGAGGCAGAGTAGGGGAGTCTTCTTCTTCTTCTCAGCCTCCCTCGCTCCTCCCCCCTGTCCACTGAGTTATTCACTATTTGAGCCTTCAGGAGAAGAAGGAAAGTCAGACACAGTAGAGACAGAGGGACAAGGAGCTGTTGGCCCCATACACTCCCACTACAAAGCCACCACAGATAGCAAGGGAGTGTGAAATTTGGCATCCATCATCATCATCAATTCACTTATTTTAACTCTTACTTTTACCACATGTGGAGGGGAAGATGGCACCTACAGTGATCTTTTACCGCTGATGCTTGTGTCCTCCATTTGTGTTTCTTTAGGTGTTATTTTTGTTAAACTTTCAGGATTTTGTTTCTCCCATCTCCCTCTGGAATACCCTCCGTCTCTTGGACTTCCTCGACCCACCATCGCTGATGCTAACTGACCCGTGTGGAACCATGTCCATGGGGTCAGACGTCCGAGATCTGACCCTCTTATCTCCAGCGCCTCCGGTGCCGTCCTTACCCGGTGCTAGTGGCGGCTGTGGGATGTCTGTCACTGGTGGCGGGCAGTGGACCCAGCTCCTGGACCTCCACCCTAGCTCTCCTTACAGCACCCTGTCCCCGCACCACTCCCTCATCAAGCAGGAGCCAGGGTGGGGGACCTCTGACACCATAGAGGATCCTCACTGTGGACTTGGGGCCTTCACGGTGCACTTCTCAGGCCAGTTTACAGGATCAGGCCCCTGTCGGGTTGGGGCTTTTGGGGAACCCACAGCAGGTCAGGCCAGGATGTTCCCCAGTGGGACCTACCTACCTGGCTGCATGGAGAGCTCTCCTGCGCCCAGGAACCAGGGTAAGCATGCTCAGCATCAGTCCCACCTCACTTAACTCCTGTTTCCAACCACAGCTCCATTAAATCCAGGTTTTAAAGGAGGCCTTTGTGCTTCTTAAATTTCCTGCGTTCAGGACAGATTTCCATTTTTAGGTGGTTGTCAATGGTGTTGTGTCTCAGCAGGATGTTTTGTGCAGTACTGGGTCACCCTGTCCCATGTCAGGAATGGGCTTGACAGCTTCCTGGTAGTGCTCTGGCACTGATCCACCAAATAGTTCGTTTGCTTTAATGTTGGACTTTTCACTGGAAATGAATGTTAGACCTTCAGTCTACACTGAAGTCACAGAAATATAATCAGCGAGCCTTTATTATTTTGTAAGAAGCATAATTAAGAACTGAAATTAGGAATTTCATCTGAAAGGTTTGAGATCTCTTAAAACCCAAATTCGTTTTTATTGGCAGTTTTATAAAAACAGTTTTGCCAAGAAATCCCAGAACAATAAGATGAATTATTAGACATTACGTTGAACGAAATATAAACTAATGCAGCAAATCAGTGCAATGCATTTCTGAGTTTTCTGTTTGTGAAATGCAGTTCTTGTGATTAAAAATTAGTACATCTTAAGATCAGGCATGTTTGTCAAAATTCAAATTTACTTGATGCACCTGGCGCCAGATTAAAATATGAACATTAAAATTCAGTTCTTCATTTGGGTCCATGAAGCTCCAACACAAATCTGTATTTCCTTTACTCAGCAATTCCAGCAGAAAACAGAATGAATGTGTCATTTTTAAAATCACCCTGAAATATTTTTTATTCTCAATACAATTGGTCACAAACTTTCATACTCTACATAAATTCTTTATGTTGTATTGTAGGTTTGTGTAATTACATGACATGCTGAGTCTTTGAAGCTTCAAATGACATGCGTGTTGTTTCTACTGATAGCGCAAGGTGTATATGTTAAAGAAAACTCGAACCTGTCTGACTACAATGTTTATATGATTTAAAAAAAAAAAAAAAAAAAAAGTTCTATGTAATGATTGGCTGTGTTGCAAACCGGATTTTTTCAGACCTCTAATTCATCAAATTAAACTAGAAAAACTACACAGTAGTTAAATAGATTGATGTGTAGATAGAACAATTGTATAAACTATAATTTATATAGATTATACAAACTTGAGTTGATGGTTAGAATAACTCCACTGGAATTTTTTAGGTCATCTGTTTGTTTTTATCATTATTTTGGAAACATTCTCTGGAATTTAACTTTATTTCAGTTTCCTGGGAAGTTTCATCACAGAAGTGATGACCCAGCATTTCTCTAAATAAACCTCATCTCTGTTGGGCCTCATTACCCAGAAGTCAGCGCTTAAAATGTGCCGGGTCCGTTGTGGTAACTCGGTAAAAACATTTTCCTTGGTGTCTGGTTGGACAGTGAAAGTACTTTTTATTCAATGTTAAAATAGTCAGAGATTCATATACTAGAGACACATGAGTCATTTTTCTCTGAAAATTTTCAACATCCCCTAAGGCCTAACTCAGGATAAAGCAGCATGTTGAGGCTGTGTCAGGACTCAGTCACTGTTTTTAAAGGAAACGTTTTGAAAAAAGTGTCATGAAACCTGGATTTTCTTTTCCATTCTGCTTCAGCAATTCTTAAAAAAGTTATAATTTACATAAATATTGGTACTCTTTTCTATGTAAGAATAGAAGCAGCTTCTGGTTTTCATGCACACATTACTGTATTTAACATTATGCTAACAACTCCCTTCACCCAAACACCTGGATAAGAATATTTCAGTATGATTTGCAATGTGACTGATAAGATAACTTTTCATTAGAGTGAATCAATGTATTAAAAAAAAAATAATAAAAAAAAAAAACCTATTTAAAAATCAAACAACATAAGCCGTTGAACTCGCTTTGGCTCTTTAGTTGCATCAACAGCGTGATGGGTTACATGTCTTCCTGGAAATTTATAATAATTTTTTACTTATTCATTTATTTTTATTCTTATTATTATTGTTGTTATTATTATTATTATTATTATTATTATTATTATTATTATTATTATTATTATTATTATTGTTGTTGTTATTATTATTATTATTATTATTATTATTATTATTATATTTTCTATTACAGATTTCAGGTCACGAAATGGGACTCTCCATCCAAAGAGTCACAAGTTGAACAAAAATTAAATTAAATGTTTTCTGTATGTATATTCAGTAAAGCTATGAATCATTTTCATGTGGCTTTCTCAAAAGTAACATTTTTCTTCAACAATAACTTAATGCATTTCTCTCAGATAATGTAATAACTTACAATGCTCTCTGTTTCGTATAACTTTAATTAAGTTAGCATACATGCAATTCATCACTTTCCAGCCTTGTTTTTTTTTCACAGAGCACACTCTACAGCAGCTCATCTCAGTCCGTCTGTGGTGTGTTCTCCAAATTTCTTTTTTCCACCTGCCATAAATATTGCAACCACAAGGCTGAAGATAGATGGAGGGAAAAAGAGCATGTTACAAGGAAAAGGGATTTAGTTGTTTAATGAATGTCTCTCTGTGGTGACCCTGCCAAAGACTAAGAGCCACTACCAGGGGATTCAGATAACTGACCAGATACTGAGACTCTGCAGACTCCACACTGTTACCATCTTTAGCAGGATGGTGATCTAATGACTCCACCAGGCAGACGAGATTATTGAAACTTCCTGTTGCTTTGCTTTTCTGTTTTCAGGTTACGGAGCAGTGAGTTTAGACAGCAACCCCAGTTATGGTCACACACCTTCCCACCACACCCCTCAGCTCTCCAGCCTGTCCTTCAAACACGAGGACACGCTGTCTCCACCAAACAACATAGGTAAGTGTCTGCATCCTGACGTCTCTGCACTAAATTGACTCGCAGACTGGAGGACTGTCATGTCACAGCAAGGTTATGTGAATAACCTGTTATTTTTCATATCACAACAGAGCTGCTGTCATCCATTGTCCTTCATCTCCCTCCATCTCTTTGCACACACACGCTGGTGCACGCAGGCATACAAAAACACACTCTCCCTCTCGCTCTTTAAGCACACGTATGGTTAATGACTCTGATAACTGGAGGAAACGGCTATATGTGACTCTGCTGGAATGTCAAAAACTGTCTGGGGAACAATATAGTATATGAGGCTGAAAAGGACCACTGTTCCTGATTGACCTGCTCGCTCTTTGAAGGAAACGCAAACAAGCGGGTCAACGTGGAACAGTGCAGCCAGGGCATGTACTAAAATGTGGCTTTAGAATGAACAGATATTTGTTTTCAGCAACTGTAATTTCATGTGTTTTGTATTCATTCATAAAAAAGTGAACATTTTTTAAAGTGATGATGCATTTTTGAGACTAACAGTGAGTGATCAGGGCTGTTTCCTCATTTTTCAAAATTATTTTTTGAAACCAATTTTTCAACCCACTCCTCTTTTTGTGAATTAATCTGTGAATTTTTGGCTTCAATTTTTCTTCCTGCTTTTGATATTTCCAGTTATTTTAAGAGTATTTGTTACTATATTCTGACAGATTCTCCATAAATAAAGTTAATATCATAGCTTTTATTTTTTTTTACTAGATAAAGAAATCTGATATTTGTCATCTCAATTATGTTATCAATAATGTAAAAACTATTTTTTTTCTAGTTGAGCAGCAGTACCCAGCTCCCCCACCAATGTTTGGATGCCACAATCCCCCTGAGTCCTGTCCAAACAGCCAGGCTCTGCTGTTGAGAAATTATAACAGGTACAAATATCCCTTTCTTAATGCATCTATTGTTACTTCATTTGACTCTGGCTACCTTAAATCCCCTCATGGTACAATTCCACTCCTCCCAAAAGTGTTCAGACCCCTCATACATCCATTAATGTCAGATTCTTTCCACTAACACCGCATGCTCGCTCGTTCACTCGCTCAGTCACTGGTCGTTTTTTAAACGTGTGAACTCCCTCTGATCCTGCCTCTGCACTGTCTGGTTTGTGAATCCTAATTTGTTCTGAGGTTAAGTGCTGCCCACTGCTGCTCAGCAGGCCAAAACAAACAGAGAGTGATCTACTGCTGATGTGTCCGAGTCCACCCTGAGGAAAAATGAGGAGAAAAGTAAAGGAGACAAGTTCAGTCTAAGTGAAAGTTAAGTGGTGGTTGAGGCTGGGAATCTTCTTATTTCAACCTCAAGATTTGGTTCCAACTTGTTCTCATTTTGATACAAACCATCTGAAAGGGTAAATTGGGATGAAATTCTTTAAATGCCGCCTTGCTGTGTTTTTGTAGAGCAGGAACATGTGCTACCCAAACACTGGAACAGGGCGAGATAAGAGGAGGGAAGACTCGGCTGTTGTTAGAGCTCATGGCATGAGCTGGAAACCCTCAAACAAACATGGAGACACGCACACACTCATACACAGTGAATACATGTCAGATATCAATGAGTCTTTCCACAGTTTAACATATCTGAGAGCTGATTAGCGAGCCATCACCATCCTTCCCTCAAGGACTTTTCAAGGAATGCCGTCCAGAATTCCCCCGAAACTGTTTCCCACTTTTTAATGATACTGAGGACAGAGTGATGTCATGCACTGGTGCGTGGTGTACTAGGCACGGAGGCACTCACCCCTGCAGAGCGCACAATCACCTCTCCAAGTATTTGTGCGTGCATGTGCATGTGCATGTGTGTGTGTGTGTGTGTGTGTGTGTGTGTGTATGCATTAGTGTGATCTGCCAAGGTAAAGAATGGCTCGGAGCCCATGTTTTTTAATGAAGGCAGTGAGGGGTGTGCGGGGTGGACAGGATGTGTTAAACAGAGAGTAGTTTGGAGTTCCCCTCAATGAAATGTCTTCATCAACTTTACAGGGGAAGAAAGAGACAGGAAGTGTGCAGGGAAATAAAAATGCGATTTCTCATATCAAGGTTTCCCAAAATTACTGAATGAATAAAAACAGAGAAAGACTAAAAACGAAA